>PVJL010003000.1:0-173076 GCA_004026885.1 Lyroderma lyra | reverse complement strand
CCTGGTTGAGCAGTGCCAGCCTGCCCCAGCCCCACTTGGGGCCTCTGCCCCCAGGCTGGGCCCAAGGCCATGCCAAAGGTGCCACCTCCCCAGGGAACCCCCCAGGATGTTTGCCTGCACAGCAGTCTTTCCTTCTCCACTCAGGAAGGGGACTCCGGAGATGCCATCTCTGATTGACAGGGTAGGGGGTGACCAGTGTGCACAGGATAATAATATTTTGCTTCCTTGTTTACATAAACTTCAAACTTCCATTCAGGAAGGATCCACAAAGAATCCATTGGTTCCCCAGAATCTAGGGATGTGTCATTGCCAGCTAGCCACCTAGGTAAAAATCTTGTGATTGATTAGCAGGGCCTGCTATAGCGACAGAAGGGGAAGTCACAGAATGCACACTATCTGGCCTGGGTCCAGCCATTCGGACCCAAGCCTAGGCAGCCCGTTTGTCCACCTGACCCGTGGGATTCCCCTGCAGTGCCCACCCCTGATGCAGGCAGGGTGTCCCTCCCCTTGGAGACGTGCTGACGACAGGAGGAATAGCGGGGGCCTGGCTTCCTGACAGCGGCTCCCTGCTAAGGACAGCCTGAGCTGAATAAAAGTTAGTGAGGCATAGATAGCTATCTGCCTTTCAGGAAAAACATTCAGCAGGTGCTCTGAACTGTATTTGACAGCAACCAACAAACAGGCACACTCAGAGAGAGGAGAGGTGACAGGGAGAGGAAGGTGAGCTGGGATCGGGCTGAGTGGATGGGGCACTGGTCACTGGTAGTGGACTGGAAGTGTGGCTGGATTTGGGATGTGTGCAGACAGAAGGACCCCGGCAGAGGAGCAGGAGGGGGAAGGGCAAGGGGCAGGGACACATGCAGGAAGAGTGAGGAGTTTGCTGAAGCAGGGGGAGTCAAGGTGGGAACCAGGTGGGGGCCTCTGTGGTCACGCAGGACTGCAGGTTGGCTTCAGCAGGGGCTGCAGAGTTGGTGAGGGCTTTCTGAGCAGGACAGTGGGTAGGTGAGAGCTGGATTTTAGGAGGGTTATGTGGCAGTGGTCAGTTGTATGAATGGAACTCAAGAGTCATATAAATTAGCCTTTTAATTCTAACTCCATTCGAGCCTTGAGGCCTGAATTCCGGCCCCTTCAACCTCTTGTAAATTAAGAAACAGGTGGTCTCTTTCAGAGATGCTTTCAGCTTCTTACTTACAGTCAAGCACTGTTCTGCTATTATACTTCCCAGCAGAGGTTGGTTTTAACTAAGGTAAAGATATTAGGATGGATTTTCTTGACTGTAATGAACGGCTCAGAGCTACATCTCCTTTCTCCTATTAGTTTTCAGAACATTTAGTGTGCTTCTCCCGACCCTCCCGACAGCCCTGAGATACCCCCTGTGCAGAGGAGAAACTGGCTTGGAGGGGAGTTGACTAATAAGGGTTCCACTACTCCACTGTGGGGCGCTCCGGTGGCTAAGGGCAGCCCTCCCGCGTCCTTGGAAAGGAAGTGAGGGCGGGGCCAGTGAGACTCCCGCCCCACCGCGTTGCCTTGGAGACAAAGTGCGTCCCCGTTGCAGTTGAGGCTGGACAGGACCTGGCTGGCTGATTTGAATTGTGCTTTCTGTAGATTGAGGTGAGGCCAGGGCCTCCCTCCACGCGGCCGGGCTCAGAGGGGATGTCCAGGGGCTGGCCCCGCTGCTTGGTGGGCCGGGGCCGGGGGTGGGAAGTGGAGAGTGAGAGGAGCCTGCTCTGCAGGCGGTAGGCCGCTAATTAACAGGCTGCTCCCTTCCCCCACTCTCCCCTCCCTGTGTCCATTCCGGGGAGAGATGGGGGAGGGTCCTGGAACCATGTTCAGTGCCAGGTAGGGGTTCAAGGCCGGGTTGAAATCCCAGTCGGCACCTCGGGTGCTCTGACTTTTCTCAGAAGAGCACTGGAGAGTGAAGCACAAAACAATAATCATTTATTATTCTTTGCTTCTAAGTCCCCCTCGGATTTGCGGCCTGTGCAACTGGGACAGCCAGCCTTCTCCACCAGTTTAGTTCTTGCCTGAGGTTTGTTTCCCTTTGGCTTCTTCGCCCCCTTCCTTCTTTTTATTTAAAATAAAAGCCCTGAGGCTGGAGAGGAGCTAGATGCTTTCTCCCAGGGGAGAGGGACCACAGCCCCAGTGGGTCCCACCCTCCAGGCTGCCTGCGGGGTTATGTCCTCTGTAGAGGACTTGTCCTTGGGAGGGTTGGGAAGGAGGTGACCTCTCAACCTCCAGGTCTTTTCTGCACAACAGCTTCCCAGCAGGGGTGTCCAGCCAGCAGCCAAGATGTCCTCATTGGGGAAGGTGACCAAGGTTCCCAGCGGGAAAGTCTACCAGCAGATCTTTGAGGCTGAGGTAGGCCTGTCCGTCTGTCCCTGTTTTCTCTGCTCCCCAAACTTTGCTCCCCCCCAACTTTCCTCCCTCTGAAGCCTTCTTTGCCTGGGAATCTAATGAAATAAGGGCTTTGAAAATTGCTTTGATTTTTAAAATAATTCTTATTAGTTCTTATAAGGTAGGAATATAAAATTAGAATGTCTATTCTTGTAAATTCAGAAATTTAAATGAAAAGTTTTAATCAAACTTAAATTCTTCAGAAATAGCCAGAATTAACCATAGGGTGCCTTGGGGTGTTTTTCCTATGCACAAAAGCATTTCTAATTTTTCTGTTTAAAAGCTGGGTTTGATTCTATACTAGTGTTTTGAAACCTGCCCTTCCCGTGTTAACACAGTATCTCACAGACCTTTGCCATGTCACTGGGCATGCACAACTTCATGATGTTTAGTGGCTGCCTAATTGTTGATCTAGGACTTTCCAAAATGTATACCTGCTTGACAACCATATGGGTTGTTGGGATTGCCTTGCCATCTACAAAAAACTGCACAGACATAATATCTTAAAAGAGATGCACAGACTCAAGCCTTTCCGTTGAAGTTTTGTACTGATTATTTAAAGAGAATTTGCATCCCTCCTTTGGGCCCTAAATAATGCTCTCTGGAGAAGGTGTGGAAACTATAAAAGAATAATGAGACCAAGGAGACAAATTACTCACAGGATCCCGCTTCCTGGATCCTGGGGAGTGGAGAACCCTCTGGTATAAGCTGGGCCCTGCCTGGGGTCAAAGGCTTCCCTGCAGAGTGCCTTCCTGCCAGTTCCCACTCAACCTTCCGGGACTGCGCAGCCAGCCTGTGGGTGTGGCGAGTCTGTGCTCTGACCCTCCAGCCCAGATTTTCTGTGGATTCAGGTGCAGCTGGTCCGCACCTTGGAGGCCTCCAGGAAGCCCACTGCAGAGCATTCCATGACCCTGAAGGGTGGTAGCAAGCCCTTGATGAAGAAGATGGACATTCCTGAAGGGGAGATGATGTCTTCTCGGCAGCGGAAGTGGGTGAGCAGCCTACCCAATGACTGGGTCACGGAAAACCCTGTTTTCTACAGGTAGGTCCTGCCATCCAGGCCACACCCCCACACAGTGGGGGTACATCAGTACCTTCAAAAACTCAGAAAGAGCTCACCCAAGATGAGTGCCAGGCAGGAATCAAACCAAGTCCCAGGTAGCTGCCCCAAAAGGGAGGTGATAACACCTACTTTGCATAATAGTTTGCTGCTGCTTCCCTTCTTCCCTTCCCCCCTCTGTAATTATGGATTGAGTGCCCTAGGTCCAGGCACTGGGAATGAGGATCCCACCCTCCTGAACTTTGAGGTCTCTATGGTAAATAAATAAGCATGAATAAGCAGGGCCCCCCAAAGGTGGGAATGCTGTGACACAGAGGATGAGGTGGTGGGACAGGAGTCAGGAAAGCTCTCTAAGGAGAGCCCTCCGCTGAAGCCAGAGGGTGAGGGAAAGGAAGCATGGAGCAAGGTTCTGAGACAGGATGAGCTTGGTCCACTCCAGAAGGCTGAAGAAGTCAGCCTGGGGAGAGGGGCTGGAGATGAGGCTAGGAAAGTCTTGTAGGCCATAGTCAGTATTTTGGACATTACTAAAATGGGCAGCTGATTTGCATTTTTAAGGCCTTCAGGGTGCTGTGTGCAGAATTTGGGGAGCTGCAATAAGAGAGGGAAGAGGCCACAGCCATCTACATAAGCTGATGGGGTGTGAGAGGGAGGGTAGGGCACTTCAAGTTACTTTGAAGACAGAACCCATATGCCAGGTTAGGTGGGAGGAGAGATGCCCTGAGAGTTTTAGGTCTCTGGCCTGAGCACTGATGGACAGCAGAGGTGCCATTTCTTGAGATGGGAGCACATGGGGTTGGAGAAGGGAGATCAGGAGTTCTTTCTAAATTTCCAAGTTCACAAGTTGAACTTGAGGTTCTTGAGCATGCCATTTCAGCTCCCTGAGCTGAGACTCTTCAAGTAGGGAAAGAGGAAAGGGAAGGACAGCAGGAGTTGCAACTTCCTCATGGGGCACTTGGGAGAATGTAGCAGAAGCTGGGCTCCCCTTCTGCTCTTGAAGTTCTGCATAAGTCGTATGCCTCTCGAGTCTGGGACAAGAAGTCAGTGCTCTCCTACCTGCCTTTGTTTTCCCTTCTACCCGCTTAGAGCAGGGGTTGGCCCAATGCTGGGTGAAGGTCTCCACCCTGACATGACCATAGACTTTTCCCAGAAAAAGCTCCTAACTGCCTACAGATGGGTGAACCAACTGGCTGCCCAAGCCCAGACTTGAGATCAGCATTCTCCAGCCCATGTCCCTGAGGCCTTATGCAGGGTTCCAGAGGCACAGACAGCCGTGGATGGTCCTTGCTCCTCCAATTTCCCAGGAGGTTGATCTCGCAGTCTGGCTGTGACTCTGACTCCCATAAGGGTCCCAGCCCATTTTGAGCTGACCTGTTCTCACCAGGTCCAGGGTCTACCAGTATCTCCCATGCCTCCTGAGGGTTCCCTTTTCCCTAGGGTTTAGCCTAGGACTACCCATCATCTTGATAACCAGATAGAGCATCAGTTAGGAGTTCTTGGCACCCACAGGACAGTATTTTTGGAAAGGCACTTCTCACAAAGGGCTCTGGCATTATGCTGTGCTGGCTTCCTGGGACAGATAGGCCAGGCCAACTCTCCCCTAAATGCAGATCCAGATAACCACTCCCTATGGCCCATGGCAGGGACAGGGATGTCTTTATAACCTGCCAGGCCCTGCTGCCTCAAAATGACTGGGGTCACTAACTCAGCTTTGGTGTCTCTCTGGGGTACCTTGTTCTCTTCTTGAAATTTGGCTAGCCAAAATCAGTCAACTTGTGTGTTCATTTATCCAGGGCAGGGCCTCCAGGTGGGTGGAGGAGCTCAGGGATGGAAAAGATCACCACCAGTGTAAACCAAGCTCCCAAGTCCCCTGGGCAAGTGGACAAGAAGCTAGATCCATCAACAGCTGCCATAGTCCAGGCACCTGGACTCCCATGGGACCACCTTAGTCCGGAGGCATTTGGTTGACTGAAAGACCCACTTCTGAAGGATCAGCCTGGGCCCCACCAGCTGTAGTCGGGGCCCTGCATTCTTCCCCATGGGTAGGTCTGTAGTGAGGACTATGTAAGAAGATGTCCAATAAGTGCTGCTCATGTGGGGGCCCCGAGGAATGGCAGGCATCACTGAGAATGGCTGCTTTCCTGTGGTGCTTGCCCTGTGGACAGTGCATTCAGGGATTTTTGTTCCAGAGCTAAGGTCATGCTCAACAACCTTGATCCTCCCTGCTGAGAGACAGTCTGTCCTGGGATCCCAACTCTCTCCTCCTACACCCAAACCCCATGCACCATGAACCTTGGTGTCATGTGTGTGGGACTGGGAATCTCAGCTGCTTCGTAGAGTGATGTCTCTAAGCCCATCCTGGACAATGGGGCTGCCCCAACTGCCTCATAGAATTGGCTGCTCAAAGAGCAAATGAGGAGCATGCTAAATGCTTAGTGCTGGTCTGGCTTTCTGAGGCTGGTCACGCCCCTCTGGTCTTCAGTTTCCACCACCCACACTGGGTTTGCAGCCAGAGCAGAAGCAAACTCCCTAAGGGTAGGACACAACCTCTCATCTGGGATCCATGGTGTCTGCCCAGGCAGTGTTTGTTGGGAGACTAGCACAGCTGTGGAGCACTCGGGAATCAGTGCACTGGGGCTATTGGCAATGCCGGTCCCTCTAGGGACTCCCCCATATGCCAGAGCTTCCCTGAGGGAGAGGAGCCAGGGGTTTATTGTTCTCCCATGCTTCTGCCTCAGGGAAAAGGAAACAGCTAAGAAGGAAAAAGGTCAAGAGAGTGAGAGCACCTCCGCTGCCCGAGAAGTCCAGGGCCTCATGGACACCGTCGGTGAGCCTCTGATCAGCCATAAGGGCAGGCCGGCCCTAGGCCTGAGAGGGGGCCCGTGAGGATCTCCTAGGAGCTCCAGTGTGGAAGCCCCTGCAGCTCCCGCCGTGTTTGTCCCTCAGCCTTCTCCCCATGCAGGGAGCTGGGGGAGGAGGACGGGGACTGCCTGCAATGTCAGCATTTACTGACAGAAAGCAGCTGGTAGAAGATGTTGCTCACTTTACCGCAGTGTCACAAGAGGATGTCTCAGTCTATGTTTTCTTTCTTCATCCCATGTTGTCTTGGTTTGACTTTACCCCAATATGGAGGCTCTTTTTCTTAATGACTATAAAAAAGTAATATATACTCACTACAGAAGAGCAAAGGAAGGAGATAAGCAGAAAGCGAAACCCCCCCCTCCACAATTAGCACCCCTTCTCCTCCCAAGAATGCTCACCCCCCCCATGAAACCACCTGGTGTCCAGCTTCCCACAGAGGTTCGGGGATAGGAGAACAGAACGAGATCAGGGGCCTATGTCCAAACCCCTCCTCAGCCGCTGTCTTTGCTCTTTGACACCCATGCCTGAGTGCCCTTACTTGTGAAGTGGGGCTGATAAGTAATTGACTAGAACAGTAGTTGGTACGTCCTAAGTTGCTATGTAAATATTGCTTATTCTAATTTGTGTATGCCTTTCCTTCTATTATATAGAACTTTTAAAAAAAGCCATAAATGATCCCATTCTTGAAACTTTTTGCCAGTGTTTCAGTGTGTATGTGAGACTTCATTCCCTATAGTAGGGTTCCCCAACCTTTCCCCCACCCCCCACCTGCCCCCAGGCTGCACAGCAGGAGGTGAGTGACCCTTGAACAAGCGAAGCTTCATCTTTATTTGCAGCTGCTCCCCATCCCTCACATTACTGCCTGAGCTCCACCTACTGTCATATCAGTAGCAGCATTAGATTCTCACTGGAGCGTGAACCCTATTGTGAACTATGCATGTGAGGGATCTAGGTTGCGTGCTCCTTATGAGAATCTAATGCCTGATGGTCTGAGGTGGAGCTGAGGCAGTGATGCTAGCGCTGAGGAGCAGCTGCAAATACAGATTAGCATTAGCAGACAGATCTGACTGCATAGAGACCGTAATAAATCAGTTGCTTGCAGACTTACATCAAAACACTATCAGTGAGTGGCAAGTGACAATTAAGCTACATCTGGTGGCAAGCAGGTTTCATAGTGGCAAGTGAATTGTATAATTATTTCATTATCTATTACAATGTAATAACAATAGAAATAAAGTGCACAATAAATGTAATGTGCTTAAATCATCCTGAAACAATTGCTGCTCCCATGTTCCTGAAAAAATTGTCTTCCACGCAACCAGTCCCTGGTGCCAAAAAGACTGGGGACCACTGCCCTGTAGCACTTACAAGTCACCCTTGTTTTTCCTCCCTTTTTTTTAAGCCTCTGACTGCTGGCCTGGTTTCAGGCTCCATCTCCTGAAACCAGGGCATTTCTGCCTTGCTGCCTTTTCCTGGGTGCTCTCCCCTTACCTTGGAGCTCTGAGGGAAGACTCATCACCTCTGTTGTCCCCCCCCCCCCAGTTTCTGAGAAGGCCAGCAGTGTCACCCTTCAGAGAGACCACAAGAGGAGGAGCTACGAGAGCACTCTGGAGACCTTTAAGGAGGAGATCGCTCAGATCGGGATGGTGAGGATCCTGGTTCTCACTCGCCTTCTGTCCCTGGGTCATTCTGAAGGTGGGCTTGGCACTGCCCCCACCCTCTCTGCGCCCCCTGCCCGCCCCAGCTCAGAGGGTCTCAGTGGCTCACCATAGATTTCACAGAACCATAGTAGCCATGTTTGAGTGACTCGTTACAAGTGCTTTTTATAACATAGCCCTGTAAGTCAGGTTCTGTTATCACTCTCATTTTACAGATGAGCCCAGCAAGTCTTGTCTGACTTGGCCAGGTGGGAACTGGACTCCAGGACTGATGCCAAAGCCTAACCTTTGATCTCCTTGCTCAGTCCTACTCATGAGGGACCAAATGGCCTGACCCCCATGGATAGCCTGGCACTGCCTGGCCCTTGGGTACTACCCTTGCTTGGCTTCCTGTTCCTCTTCAGAGACCTCATCCCTAGCCACACTGGTTTGGGAATGCTCCCTAAATGAGACCCTTCTTGGCCCTTCCAGGTCCTTTCTGAGCTCTAAATTGCACCCACCACTTTCTTCCTGAGTCTTCTCTGACTCATGTCATTCCCTTGGTTTCCTGGAGCTGGCTGTGTACCTCATGTACCAATAAGGTGCTCCTCTAGCCAACTCCTTGCTTTCCTACTATGTCCCAGACTGCTCTGTTTCACCATAAGCTCTGTGGCTTTGGTCACACAACATAACCGAGACTCAGTCTCTTCTTCTCATGTAAACTTGGAATTCTTTCATTGGCTACTTTAATGAATACTTGTTGAACCCCAACCATGGACTTGGCCAAGTGTCAGCACAAACTTCACAGGCTATGGTGAGGACCAGATGAATCTGAAGATAAGGGCTCAGCTCAGCAGAGAGCAGAGCATCTGGCACTTGTCATGTGCCTCAAATGGTGGCTGTCCTTGTGCTGTAGTTGTGAAATAATTAATAAGTCCGAATTTCTTAAGACTAGGCAATGATTATTATTTTGGGGACAGAACCATGAAGGGGGGTGCCCTCCTGGCCCAGGGATGCTGATATCATAGCCATCACCCTCCTGGCCTATTTTAGGAAATGGAACCTCTCATCTTGGAGACAGGAGCACTTCTTTTCAAAAAGCTGACTGAGTTGGATGAAAATATCAACCATCTCTTCAAAAAGGTGGAAAATGGCGACAACCTCGAAGACTGTACCTTCCAAGTAGGGGACCCTTCATGGGCTGGCCTGCCCCACCCTGGCCCTTCTCCTTCCCTCCCTGCCCTCTGTTCTCCCAGCCTGACCGAAACTTCTCGGCATAGACCCTGTTGGAGCTGTGGGACCAGGTGGCTAAGGAGTTCCTGCTCCGGAAGCAGGGGATTAAGGAGCTGGATGAGACACTGTACTCTCTCGAGTTCTCCCGGGCAGATAAAGTGAGTTGGCCTATAGGCAGGCTCTCAGGGATTTTCACTTGTGGGATTTATGAGGCATCATCTATTTCCTTTTAGTTCTCCAGGAAGAGAGTCACTAACGATGGCACCTTGTCATTTCTAGCTAAAAAGTGTGTTGAAGAAATATGTGGAAATCATACAGAAAACATTCTACATCATGCAGCCCGATGTCTACAAGCTGATAAATAAAGAAGCCTTGGTGAGTGGTTTTCAAGTGCAAGGGATCAGTCCATGGAAGGAGCTAGGACCCCAGGGTGCCCCAGAGCTTGGTGTCTCAGGAATGATGGACTTCTCATAGCTCACATTTCCAAGTGTCTCAGGTTGGCCACTTAGGTTCAGAATCAGAGTCTTTGTCAAGTATCTTCAGTAGACATCTTTCTGCAGGGTATTTCATGCCTCCCTGCAGTGTTAATTACAGTATACCTAAGACAGCATTATGTTTTTGACCACTGATGATGTTACGAGCACCTGCTGGGCCCTGTCTCAGCTACCATGTGCAGTGCAATAGGTGCTGCACTATGGGGACATTATCTTGTGGTTGTCATGGTCTCAGGGTGGTTTGTGCCCTCATGAGTGACCCCAGCATGCTGTTTTTCTAGTTTTTCTAGTGATTCTTGTCTCTCTTCCTGCCGGCCATCAGTTCCTATTCTTGAACTGTGCCAGCCCCCTGGCTCTGTCCCAGCTGCTTCCCTGTCCACACTACCAGCTGCTTTCTTTGGGCTAAAGAACTGGAAATTCGAGGTTGCTCATGATGCCTCCAAAGTCTGAGTTAAGTCTGACTCCTCCGCCGTGTGATAGGGCACTTCTTTTGGCTCCTTAGAGGCTCATTTTGCTTGCAGGGGTCTCCAGGTCCTGTGCAGAACTAGAGGGGCAGCCAGATAATGAACAGGCCTCCTGCCAGCACCCTGGGTGCAGGGAGTACAGCGGTCAGAATCACAGGTGGGCTCTAGGCCAGGTCTGTGCTTTGGGGTCCTGGACAAAGCACAGTCAGGGAGTGAGCAAAGACCTCCTTCCCTGGCCTAGCCACGAAAGGTCCTGAAAGAAGTCAGTCCCGGGACCTGGAACTTCTGTCCATAAAACAGGGACAAGGATACTTACCCACCAGTGCTTGTTGAGAGGAGGATAAAAGGGGTCTCGGCAATGGCAGCTCTCATTTTGAGTCAGCAAAAGCTCCTCACTTTTATCCATCTGACCCGTTGGGAATCAGCATTAACAGTGTCCCAGTTGTGATTCATTGTGTGACTTTCCTGCATTTATTGTACTCGTTATAACAGCTGGCACATGCAACTCACTCTACATGCATTTCTCTCAGTTTCACTAAGTCCCTACGCTGTAGACAGTGTTACCTTCAGGCTATGGCTGTGGGATTGGAAGTTCAGAAGATACTTGCCAATGTTAGGAAGAACAGCTGACATCAAACCTCAGGTTCCAGTGGCAAGTGGTACAGGAAGTTCCACCCACGGAGCTTGGCAGGCTCTCACCCCTGCCCCACGGTGGTGCCTGGAGGGCTCTGGGAAATGTATGGAGGCATTTTTGGCTGTTCTAGTTCCTGAGAGGGTGGGAGAGGCTGCTCTCCTTGAAGGGAACAGGGATGCTAAATGGCAGAACACTACCACACAATGAAGGGTGCCCTGGAGAGAACAACTGGGAGGACTGCCAAAGAATGTTCTAGCTCAGGCCTCACTTGGTAGTTACTCCTGGTTCTCATCACAGCCATGTGTGGCTGGTTCCTGATGGCCTGCGCACTCTACTTTTGGAACAAATTTATTAAAAAAACAGACCAGAACAAAAAAACAGTTAAACACTGAGAGCCCGCTGCAGTGTGTCATTCCAGTGAACTAAAATCGGCTTCTTTAACATACAATTTGAGGTAGCTTTGGAGCTGGGTTGAAGCTTACATGGTCAGGGTTCATGGTTAAGTCTTCAGGAAAGACCCTTGTCACTGTCTGTGGCTGTTGGGCCCCAGGCAGCTTCTTTGAGTGTTCAGTGACCCCTCAGCCCTCCTTAGACACTGCCACCACCTGCTCGGCCAGGTTCCCACTGGTCCCAGGCCCTCAACCCATACCTCGCCTGGCCCCTCTCAAGCCTCCCGCCGCCCTATTCAACTGAGCCTTGTCCTGACCTGTGAGAGCCCCTGCCCCACCTGGGGCCTGCCTGACTGTGACCACAGGTCATAAACCACGCTCTGCTGGGCAACCGGAGGGCCATCACGCAGCTGTTTGTCAATCTGATGGAGGCCACGCTGAAGCAGGAGCTTGAGAGCCGCCACCGCTGGAAGGACCTGGTGGACACCTGGAAGGCTCTCAAGAAGGAGGCCCTGACGCACAGTTTCAGGTCCGTGGCTGCCTGTACCTCTGTCCCCAGCTCACCAGGATGGCGGACATGGGCAAGGTGGTGACCTGCTCCTTTTTTGTGATTACTTTACTGCTGTTGTTTTCTGGTGGTGAAAGTGATAGGAGCTCTTTTGCTTTTTAAAAGTTAAAATGGATAAAAGCGTGAAGGCATTTCACATCGCCACCAGTCTCTCACCAAAGTGAGAAGCACAGCTGATATTTTGGTATGTTTTCTCCCAGGCTTTTTTAGACCGACACTGCATATGTTAAGTTTGAATCTTATTTCCTTAATAAGCATGTTCTTGAGAACAGTACA
The DNA here is from genome assembly GCA_004026885.1 of Lyroderma lyra. NCBI lineage: Eukaryota > Metazoa > Chordata > Mammalia > Chiroptera > Megadermatidae > Lyroderma > Lyroderma lyra. The sequence continues at coordinate 161,068 of PVJL010003000.1, read as the reverse complement.
AACTGTTTGGAAACGTTAGTCTGATTATCTGCCTGATTTCCACTGTTTGCACGCAGCCCTGTGTTACTGGGCCAAGGAGAATGGCTTTGATACGTCCCACCCTCCAGTAGCAAGCTTCACTCTTGGGAGGGAGGATGAAGAGAGGGCCCATCTCCCTGCTTCCTTTGTCAGGTGACCCTTTTGTTAATACCGACGCAAGGGTCCTGGACCTTTTGGCCAACAAACAAGGCTTTCTTTTGCTAAGAAGGGGACACTTTGGGCCTAGGTGTCAGAGGACACAAAAGAGTACCTGTCTGTCTGTGCTGTAGGTCTGGGGGTGGTAGGCCCATCTGTACATCTGCACTTCCAGAGGGAGAGCACCAGAGTCTGACACTGAGGATGGAGGAAAGTGTACTGAGACCTCAATCCACCTCCTTTCTCTGTGACCTTGACCTAATGTTTGTATCTTCAGAGCCTTTCTCTCCCTGTGCAAAGCGGGTACCGTGATGCAGGTGACAGGGTGTGTCAGGTTAGGGATGATCAGCACGATACTGCATGGAAAGTGCCTGGTCTGGGACTGGGAGGTTGTCACAAATGTCAGTAAAAGTGATGGCATTTCCCATGAGTCAGGCATGGTGCTAAGGGCTTTGCTTGCAGTGGTTTGCTGGGTCCTCATCATGAACTCCATTACAGAAGAGGAAACTGAGATTCAGGGTGGAGGGAGTGACTTACTCAAGGTGACAGAGCTGGCAGGCAGCAGTCAGGACCTACACATGATCTGTGCCTGCTGGTCCCATGCTTTGAGAGCCGGTCCCTCGGTTCTTCTCCCCACTCCTTCCCTCCTTTCCTCAGTGTCCCAGAGGCCCAGGATGGAGAGGAAGGGGCTGGGAGTGGTATCAGGTGCTGGGGTTCTGCATGTTCTTACCATGGGTTCATCCCCTTTCTCCCACCCTCCTTGCCCCTCCTCTCCTCTCCACGGTGCCCACAGTGAGTTCATGGCCACTGAGAGGATCCAGGCTCCTCCAGGCGTGAAGGAGGAGCTGGACAGCATGCTGAAGAACCAGAAAGCCCTGCAGCAACAGCGGCTGCAGCATCTCCGCAGCATCTGGTACACCGGGAGGGGTCCCTGGGAAGGCACCTCTGGGGGCCCATGGGGAAGGCAGGCACAGTCCCTAGCATTGACTTTTCTCTTGAGGTGTCCTCCAGACGGTGTGTCCGTACCTGCCCAGCCCCGGTGCTCGTGAACAGGCCCTCTGCAGGCTTGTGGGCAGTGAGGTGCAGGGAGGGCTGGGAGTGTTGATATGATTCCCGGGGCCCCGAGAAGGAGTTACTCGAAGTCCATAGAGAATCCCCATAGATTTTCTTAGACCCAATAAGCCTAGGTCCATGTAATTTAAAAATAATTTTTAAATTAAATTTGTATTTTGGAGTGGTAATTAGATTTATGGAAAAGTTATAAAGATAGTATATAGAATTCCAGTATACCCCTCACCCACGTTCCCCTAATGTTGTCATCTTAGGTTATGATCAGACCTTTGTCAAAACTAAGAAATTAACTTTGAGGCATTCCCATGAACTAAACACCAGACTTTTCCAATTCACCAGTTTTTCCACTAATGTCTTTTTGCTGTTCTAGGACCCAGTCGAGCATACCACAGTGCATTCAGTGTAATATTTAAGCTTGAGATGATGCTGTATACACTCACGTACCTAACCTTTTGTTCTGTACTGCCCTACCCTAAGGAGGGTGCCCGAGACCATCCCGGGTCACACATCTTGTCCTGGCATTAATAGCATCACCCCCTTCACTCTCAAGAATGTCCTGGTTTGGACACTAAATTATATGGTCCCTCTAGCCATATGTGCATCTTTCCACATAATTAAACAATGCCCAAAACTTAATGACTAAAACAGTAATTATTCCTTGTTTCTCAGGCTTCTGTGGGTCAGTTGGGTGGTTCCTCTGGTCTGGGCTGGCTTGGCTGGGGCTCAGTGGTCTAGGATGGCCTCACTCCCATGTCCAGAGCCTCAGCGGGGACAGTTGAGGCCTCTCTCCAGTTGTTCTCTCAGCCTCCAGGAGGCTAATCCAGGCTCGTAGGCATGGTGGCAATGGCAGAAGAGCTCCCTGCAATGAGATGGCAAGCAGAATGCACAAGGCCTTTCTGTTTTGCCAGGTTTACTAATGTCTCAAGCACATCTCCTAGCCAAGTCTGGATCTGGAAATGGAGAAACAGACTCCACCTCTCCTGGGAGGAACTAATGATAAAATTGGCCATTTTTCAATCTGCCACACTTAAATGACTTCACAAAAGGATTCACTGCACTTTGTATTTAGACAATTTCTTATTGTTGGAAGTGAAGGTTGTGATTTTTGTTTATACACAGTCATGGTAAGTGACTGTCTTAATACATAACTTTATATGCATTTTATATTGTTATCTCGGATTAGGTTTTCAAAGTGGCTTCCTTGGTCAAGTGATGTGAACCGTTAGTTTTTTTGTCATTTGGGAAATTCAGTTTTATTTTCAAAGAGACTCATTAATAGGAATAGACCTTTTCATGAGGTGTGTACTTGTCACCAGGAAATACCCAGCAAGTCACTGTGTGTCTTCAGTATTTACGTAGATGTTCCTTGAAGATGCTATGAATTTTGGTAAGTGAATGTTTTATTCAGGCATGGCTCACTTCTCATGTCTTTCTTCCCCAGTGACCTTCTGCCCCCCAATTACAGCAAAGCTCAACTGGCTGAATGGTATTCTTCTCTCAACTCCCTGAACGTGCGAATTGGTGAGTGAGGTTTGCGGGCTTTCACTCGGGTCTCTCCAGAACTCTGTTCTGGCAGTAGCCTTGTACCAGCTTCAGCCTGCTGGTCAGTCATTTACCTGAGGGAAAACGGGACGGGGTGTGGGGGCCAGAGTAAGTTCTGAGGGCTCAGATTGGACCTCCAGGACCTTGCCCGACAGACCCTCTTCCCTCCCATGGCCTCCCTAGTCACTGCCCGGCTGGCATTAGTACCATCCACTCGCTCTGCCCACTGCCCCTAGCATGGAGCCAGAGGGATGCCTTTGATGAACACCTGTGAGGACAGCTCAAGGGCCAGGTTCTGGGCACGTGAGGTCAAGCACACGGTTTTGCAGGCAGAGAGACGTGTGTTTGACAGCCAGCTCTATACTTTCCCAGTTTTGTGACCTTGCGGAGGTCATGGCCACTCGTGGCCTCAAATTCCTCTGTGAAGTAGGGATGTAATGTTTGACACGGCCTATAACAAGGGTCCTCGAACTCTGGCCCATAGGTCGCTGCCTGTGTGTAAATAAGTTCCATTGGAACACAGCCAGGCTCATTTATTTGCATATTGCCTCTGGCTCTGCAGTGTGACTATTATGGCCAGCAAAGCTGGGAATATTTATTATCTAGACATTTATAGAAAAAGTGCCAAGCTCTGCCCCAGAAGGTATATTTCCATGTCCTTTAAGACTTACGGCAACCCAGTGAGATCAGTGGTATTATTGTCCCCCTGTCACAGAGAAGGACTCAGAGGTTCAGAGAGGTGAAGTATCCAGCCTAAGGTCACACAGCTAATGAAGGGTTAGAGTTGGATTTGACCTGGGTACTTTGGCTAGTAGTACCCAGCATTGCTCGCAAAGGTATTATAATTATGTTATATTATAATGCCATGGGTAAGAGTCCCCAAACCCCAAATAATAGCAATGATTGCCATTTGTCAGGTGTGTCCTAAGAACAGGCATGGCGCTGACCCCTGCTAACCAGAGGGGTGGATCTCCCTGTGGGTGCTTCCAGTCCAGAGCGAAAGTCAGACTGTGCAAGATGTTACAGCAGAGAGTGGTGAGGCAACCAGCTATAGGAGCACGTGTTAGGGGACACAGCCTGGCTAATGGTCATGCAAGATCTTGCCAAGGAAATGATCAGACTTCTGGTTCAGACCTGCAGGGCAAGTAAGCCAAGCCCAGGAGTCAGGGGAGCTTTAGAAGTAGGAAGAATAGCATGTGGGGAGGCTCAGAGGCTCAGAGCGGGGGCCTTTAAGGATGGAGAAGGTGGCAGGGGAGGCTGGCAGATGCCCAGGGGCCAGACTGTGCTGGCCATGTGGCTGTGGGTCAAGGCTGGACTTTATCCTCAGGGCTGTGAAGACCTAGTGGAAGGGGCTAAGCTGGGAATGATGCAGTTAGAGAGGGGAGCAGATCAGAGGGGCACAGAAGTGGAAGACCAAGGGGAGAGCTCAACACAGTGACTTCATGAGAAGGGTTACAGATGTGCTGGCCGAGGAGGGGGCTCTGGCGATGGGAGAGACCAGCTTTAGAGCTTCTCCTTACCGGTTCCCCTGCATATCTACCCTCGGCAGCATCCTCAATCTATACTCACCTGCCGTCCACCCTGCCTTACCCCAGCCATTGTTAAAGAACGACCACCACAGAACCTCCGTGTTGTCTTTCAGTTTCTAGAACTGCCAGGAATATTAACCTTCAGCTGCTTACCTTACATACCAAGAGTCACTCTGAGTTGATTATAAACTGGGAATCAGTTGAGAGAAAGAGGAGGAGGAAATCAATCCATAAGCTTCTGAATGTCCTGCTAGTCCATTCGCTTCTTAAGAAATTAACCAGAGATGTGATCTTTAAACACTCATTAATTTGCACCCTTGTTACTGTTTTATGACTTGATACAACTCCCTCCCAAAGAATTTCACTGGCCTTGAAGCTGAGTCAAGAATCAGGGTTAGAATGAACTTGGAGCAGATAAAGACAACTCATCTGAGATCCTTGTCTTGGGGTGTCGGAAATTTTGTGAGGAGGGAGATTCCAGCCCCCGATCTGAATTGGGACCGCTGATCTCACCTGAATTACCCTCGCTTTCAGGGCACTTTGCTAGGGAACAGGGGAAACTCCTCTTTCCTATTTCCCCTCTTCCTTCTGGAAGAGTAGCTGACATGTTTTGTTTCTCCCCATGGAGACACCTACCACATGGACTGTCTGATGCAGATTCGCCTGCAGTATGAGAAGACCTGGCAGGAGTGCCTGGCCCACGTGCAGGCGTGCAAGGTGGGTGCCCTTCCCTGTAAGCCCCAGGAGAGGAGCACAGGGTGCGGGCCTGCTGGCCCCTCCCTGGCCCGCCCCTGCCTCTCTAGCCTGGATCCCCGGGTGCTTTCATTCCTTACACGCTCCAGGCCCTCACTGGCCTCTGGGCCTTCTGAAGTTAAGCTGTTCCCCCTGCCCAGCGATTCCCACCTACCGCTCAGGTTGTCACCCAACATTCATGACCACCTCCAGGAAGCCTTTCTTGATTCACAGACAAAGCTGTAGACTCCAGCTTTACCCATGACCTCTGTACCACTTAGAGCACTTGACATTATTTATTCAGTGGAGGTTGTGTCATCGGGGTTATCTCCAGGGCCTCACTCTTACAAATAGTGCAGCCACTGCTGTCAGCACCCACCTTTTCTCTCTGTTAGAGGGTGAGCTCCTGAGTTCACTCATGAACCCTTCAGTTACATGATTGGTTTGCTGGGGTACAAGGAAATATTTTGTCAAAAATGCTCCCTCCCTTGCTTCCTCAGTAAAACTGTTTAGATGAAAAAGCAAAAAACAAAACAAAATAAAACAGAAGAAATGCACGACTTACTCTTTTTGGCGCTGGTCTATCCTGCCTATGAGGCCATGTAGGATGGTGGGTTATGCCTGTAGGGCAGGACAGTTCTGAGTTCGGATCCCGGCACCACCACTTGCCAGATATGTGTGGCCTCCAGCAAGTGCCTCCACTTCTCCGAGCCTCAGTTTCCTCATCTGTCAAAGTGGGGCTAATAAGGACACCTCATGGGGGTTCAGTGAGACAAGGGGTGGGGACAGCACACAGCACCTGAACATACTGAACAGACCATAAAGATGGACTATCTCCACTGCTGGGAGGTTTTTCCCTGAGGTTCTGAGGGATGAGTGGGAGGCAGGTCTCTGGGGACAGGCCCAGGCCATAAGGTGAGGTCCCCACTAGTCCTAAGCCAGGTTCTGCCTTGTCCCCCACCAGACACAGCTGCTGGACTGGAAAGCCTTCACCGAGGAGGAGGCAGAGAGCCTGGTGAGCCCATCCTTCTTCCGGATGGTGGGAGTGCTCCAGAGCAAGGTGGAGAAGGAGCTGGATTGCTTGGATGTGCGTAGCTGGGGACCCACGCAGCTGGGGAGTAGGCCGGGGGAGGGGTCCCCCAGGGTGCTGGGCTCTGAGAAGAAAGGGATTCCAGGGGCCTCTGAATTTCCTGTCACTGAGTGAGTCTATTTGCCTCACTGTGGCCAGCCCCTCAGAGCAATCCTGTGCCGGGCACTCCAGGCTCACCCCAACTGATGCCATGCTGCATGGGACTCCATGGGAACAGTGCTGGGTAGCAAGTGCATCCTGGGCCTGTGCTGAGTCTGGGTGCTAAGGAGCAATAAGCCCCCACCCCAAGATACTTAGAATGTGGAGTGGGGTGACAACCATTTCCTATAAGGGACCAGATAGTAAATATTTCAGGCTCTGTGGGCTGTCAGGTCTCAGTAAAAAGTCCCCACTCTGCTGCAGTCCCATAAAATCAGCTCCAGGCAATGCAGAAACAAATGCGTGTGGCTGTGTTTCAATAACATTTTATTTGTGGACACTGACACTTGAATTTCATATAATTTTTTCATCATTAAATACCTTCTTTTGATCCACCCCCCCCCCCCACTCCAGCCACTTAAAAAATGTAAAATCTGTGCTGAGCTCCCAGGGCCAAACAAAAGGACAGAGGGCCACATTTAGCCCATGCCAAGCTTGCTGACCCCTAACACTGATGAGAGCATACGGCACACATGTTTTTTAAAAGGGTTGGGAAGGTGAGGCTTTCCCCCCAGAGTGTGGTGTTTGGCTCATGCTGAGCATCAGGGAACTCCAAAGAAGGAAAGCTACCCAGGCTAAGATGGATGTGGCCACCTCAGTGCCCAGGCTGATTTCTAGGGTTGTTCCTCTTTCTTCTAGAGCCCAAACTCCATCTTCATCCTGTCCATCACTTCAGTGGGTGTGGCAAAGGTCTAGACATGGGACTTTAGGGTCAACCAGAAAGGGCATGGCCTTGGGAAGATTAGAAATGCTGCCCCAGAGGAGGGAGGACCATGAGCCAAAATGAGGTCCAGAAGGTGACCTTGGGGGCGGTGCCCAGGCAGCGATGGCCAGTGCTTGAGGTCTCCACTGTCTGGCGAGGGAGCCCTGTGATCAGAACAGAGCCCTCCTCCTCGCCCCAGGGCAGTTGGCACCCAGGGCCCCTTCTCTGGGCTCTGTCCTTGCAGAAATGGTTTGAGGTACTGGCGAAGCAGTCCGAGTGGCAGAGTGCGGACCTCTTCAGCTACTTCCAGAAGGCTGTGCGGCTGTGGGAGGCACATCAGAGCATGCTGTCTGGGCAGGAGCTGGAGCTGGAGAAGCAGATGGAGCAGCAGCGCCAGCAGCACAACCTGGAGAATGAGGTGTGGCCTCCAGTGCCCAGGGCAGCCCCCACAGGGTATGAGGGATGGGCCATACCCAGAATGCCAGCTGCCTGATGGCTCTGTTTGGCCTGTGAACTCAGCCGGCATTCAGATGGGGAAAAAGAAACAAAACAAAATTTTGATCCATACTTTACACCTTGTACAAAATCTAATCCCAAATGTAAAACCTCTGGCTATAAAATTTGAGCAGATGGAGATATTGAGGCTCCCCTTGGTCAGGGACCGGGTGGGAGGAAGAGAAATCCACCTGATCCAGGTCTGGAGTGTGCAATGGGTTCCTGGATTCACGTGTGTCTGTAAGAGAGTGTGCATGAGAGACAGACAGACTGAGGTAATGTAGTGCGCATCTGCCTCTGGCAGTCACCCTGTCCCCACAGGACATGCGCTGGCCCCTGCCCCACCTGCCTTCATCACACAGTCTGGGAGTGGAGGGGGGCTGCTCATATCTGATTTCAGGTATGACTGGTGAGAGTGAGGAGCAGGTGCCATGGGAAGGTGTGACGGCCAGGCTGGGTACGGGTGTGAGGGATGTGTCCCTGAGGAGTCCCGTCTGAGCTCGTCCCCAGGCATGTAAAGTGGACAGAGAGAAGGGCTTGGAGGCCCAGCAGTGCCCTTTTTGTAGGAAAGAGTCCTGGGCCCGCCCCAGGTACCTGGACCCCAGTCCAGTGGCAGTGTCTCTGTATGTCACTTAACACTCTTTGAGCTCTGGTAACTGCTGTCTCCTTCCCCCTGTTTTGCGGCTGGCTGTCAGGCCCAAGAGGCCCACCTCGATGAGCTCTTGGACCAACTGAGGCAGCAAAGCAGTGAGGAAACACTGAAGTCACATCTGGAAAAAGCCAAAGATTTTCTGAAGAATATGAAACACAGGTAGGTAGACCAGACCCCCAAAGACAGAAGGGGGTGACCTGGAATTCATCTTCAAGGTTAGAGGTTGCCTGATTTGGAGCCCTGCAGTGTGCCCAGCAAGCTCCAAAATAAAGCTTTGCCTGTAACTTTGGAGAATGCAGTTCTGCTCTCAGCCAGCATAGAAGCTTCCAGGGAGAACCTTGATCTGGGAAGTTTATGGGGAGAGGTTTTCAGGCCATGCAGTTTAAAGGTCAAGAGCATGGGTCCTCCCTCACCTTTAAAATTTTAAAACATACATGCTGTTTATTAAAGAAAAAAAGTTAACCAATACAAACATATAGAAATTTCCCCTTCATTCCTGTCCAACTCTTCCTTTTTACAGACATGCACATTTGTATATGTGCATGTATACTCATATAAAGTGTCTTCTAAATAAAAGTTGGTTTATACTGGGCAAATTGTTCTAAAACTGCAGATACACTTCCATTTTTAAATGACCACATAAAATTCATTATAATGGTTGCTTTATAATAATTTAATCACCCCCATTGATTAGCTTTTAAGATTGATTCCAGTTTCTCAATGTTAAGAATGGTTTGCTGTGAAGCATTGTGTATCTTTGTGCCTTTGTACAACTGCTTCTGTCAGGACCATCCACAGAAATGGAATTGCACTGCCGATTGATTGCAGTACCTAGATTCAGAAGTATATCTTGAGGCAAATAAGGAACCCCCTGAACCTTGATCTCCTTACCTAGGAAACAAATAAAAGTCTTGGTCTTGGGGTGTTAGCTGGTTTGGTGGGATAATGTAGGTGAAGTTCAAGGATAGGGTTAGGACAGTAGACAAGAAATGGGAACCTGTGTTACAAGTAGACAACTCTCTCATATGTTTTCTAAATGTTGTACCAAGAGCATGTAATCCTTGTGTGATCAGAAAAATAGCAAAAAACAAAACAAAACAAAACAAAAACCACAAAAAGCAAAACAAAAACAGGAAACCCTAAGCACTGCTATTATAAAAGGAAACCAGTGCAGCAGCCTGTGCAGAGCTAAATGCCAAATCCCTGTGTACCTCCGTGGGGTCGGGACATGACTTTTGGCTGGGGTCTCCCACACTCAGTGGAGCCCTCCTTAGATGAATGCTTTAATCACAGGTATGAGTGTTTTAATGTCCTGCTGACAAAAGAAGTGATGGGGTACCCAGAAATCATACTGCAAGAACTCAACTCCTACAGCTTCAACCTCAGCCGACACTTCTCTGTTCGTGAAATCTTTGAACAGGTGTGGAGAGGGATGCAAAAAGCACAGCCATTCACCACGAAGCAGAGGATGACTTCTGGTTCTCATTTGCTTCAAATTGAACACCTCCCCTAACTATGTGGAGTTAGAATCTATGTCAGGACATCAAAGATTAGAAGCTGAAAGCATCTCTAAAAGAGACCACCTCTCTCTTAGTTTAGAAGAGGTTGAAGGGCCCGAATTCAGGCCTCAAGGCTCGAATGGAGTTAGAATTAAAGGCTAATTTATATGACTCTTTTGAGTTCCATTCATCCAACCAACCACTGCCACATAACCCTCCTAAAATCCAGCTCTCACCTACCCACTGTCCTGCTCAGAAAGCCCTCACCAACTCTGCAGCCCCTACTGAAGCCAACCCACAGTCCTGATTCCCACCTTGACTCCCCCTGCTTCAGCAAACTTCTCACTCTTCCTGCATGTGTCCCTGCCCCCTGCCCTTCCCCCTCCTGCTCCTCTGCCGGGGTCCTTCTGTCTGCACACATCCCAAATCCAGCCACACTTCCAGTCCACTACCAGTGACCAGTGCCCCATCCACTCAGCCCGATCCCAGCTCACCTTCCTCTCCCTGTCACCTCTCCTCTCTCTGAGTGTGCCTGTTTGTTGGTTGCTGTCAAATACAGTTCAGAGCACCTGCTGAATGTTTTTCCTGAAAGGCAGATAGCTATCTATGCCTCACTAACTTTTATTCAGCTCGGGCTGTCCTTAGCACAGTGTCTTGCATATGATTCAGACACAATGAATGCCCCTGGGTAAATTCATGAATACCTGGAATGTCCTGGTCTGACCCTCCCAGAGTTTGCTCTTTCCCACATACCCAGCCAGAGTCCTACATGGCCAGAACTGAAAATACTTGTGGTTGACACTGAACCTGGCTAAGGCTTTCATGTACACATGACATCCCAGGCTCCTTAGAGAATTCCTCCTCTTGGCAGGGATCACTGTTCCAATTGCTCCTCCCTGTGGCACCTGGGTTGAGGTAGAGCTCAAGCTGTAGGAGAGAGAGCTCATCATCTGCTTTTTGAGATCAGTCTGTTTGCCTGGGTTAAAGAATAGTCACTATCATGGTCCCTTTGTTACAGGGGAGGACACCGAGTCCCATAGGGCTTGCCCAAGGTCACTCACCTTATAAGGAGCAGGCATTTGAATCCAGACATGCAAACTCCATAGTCCACCCTGTTATCTGAGGCACAGTATCCACAACTTCATCCTGGGAATTGGTAGTGTTAACTATGAGGCTCCCAGATCTTATAAATCATATTCATTCTGTGTGTTTGTGAACCTAGAATGAACTGGATGCAACAGATTTCTGTCCCCTTGTTTGAATCCCTCAATTTATACTTTAGTGCCTTTTGTCCTGGATCACTACAAAAAATGTGTCAGAGTGAGATTTTATTCTATTAATGCCCATTATTTGATGAAAAGGTTTGCTAGTCTGTTTTGGATTAAGGAAACCCAATTCCCTGGATTAGGATCACCCTGATTACCTCAGTGAAAGAAAGGTCAATGTCTGCACTAGATGTTGGGGAGGGGTGTCCTTTTACTTAAAAGAAAAGAGACACTTAGAAGGGGCACTCTGCAGAAAGACAGCACTGTTCATTCAGTGTGTTTTTCCCTTGTAGAACGTGGATGGGGAAGTCATTTTCAAAGTCAGGAAACCAGGTAAACTCTTTGCAAGTCCAGTTGGATTCTCCCTGACTTCACTGTTGTTTATTTGTGAGCTGGGGATGCCTGTTCCAGGGTACATTGCTAACTTGTCTTTTCTTGTGCTTTGGGGTTGTCCACAATAGATGCACATGAAAAGCACTTTCAGGAGAGAATGAGAAAACTGAGGAGAAAGCAAAGGGGTAAAGTGGAAGTGACCAAAAGTGAGGAAAGTATAAGTAAAAGGACAAGTTCCCTCCAGCCAGCAGAAGAGATGGAAGAAGAAAAATATCAAGACACTGAGTTGTCCGTGACTGAAGAGGTGGGAGTGAGCCAGCAGGAAAAATCTGTACTGAGTGATGAGACAGATGAGTTAAAGGAAGATTCTATTCAGGGATTAGAAGAAATGCAAATTGAAAGAGACAGCTCCTTAAAACCATCTCTGAACCAGGAAAATGTGATGGTTCAAGAAGAAGAGAAAGAGGAGGAAGAAGAGGAGGAAAGGAAGCTGAAGGAGGAAGAAGAGAAGGAGAAGGGGAAGGAGGAGGGGGAAGAGGAGGAAGAGAAAGAGAATATGGAGGAGATGAAGGTGAAAATGGAAGATGAGGAAGAGGAGCATGAGAGTTTATCTGAGCTTGAGGTAGGCCAGCAATGGATCCATTCTTGGGCACATGGAAAGCGTGCTATGTGCACGTCTCCATTGGGGTGCATATAAAGAATTACAGCAGACTCTCCGTTAGCTGGCACCCATGGGGATTGCTAGATGCCAGATAAATGTAAGTACACTCTCAGTTAACTAGCACCCATGCCGGATAAATGTTCTATGATTTCTTCGAATTTTTTGGCAGTTGCTTGAGAATGTCAGTTGTTTGAGTTCTGGTTAACGGAGAGCCTACTGTATAAGGATACACACACCTTTTATTTTTGTCTCACAATTCTTTTCTCACAGCAATGCTTTTAAAAATTCACCTTCTTCTCCTTACATCTCATCCTACCACCTACTCTGAAGTCACCTCTCTGCTATACGGCTTTCCTTTCCCTCCCCTGGTCTTCTCTCTCTTTCCCAGCTCCTCTTTATTGTGTAGAACAACTTGGCCTCTCCATTCCTTCTCTCTTCCCATTCCCTGGTTGTGTAACACAAAAGACCCATATCCAACTTGGCTGATGGAGCTCTCCTTAGAATGCAGGGAAGTGAGTTTCATATTATTAAGTCTTGTCCTTAAAACATGTTCAGACTCACAGAACAGTAACTTGAATTTCATAATCATGACATCGCAAAAAACTCTTTCTATATTGCTGTGGGAGAATTGGCATGTGCAAGTCTTTTTGAGCAGGGATTCCAGACTCATACTGGAGATAGGAATTTTGAAGGGACATCCAACATTCAGTTTATGGTAACTGTGCTCCTGTCCATCACTCAGCTCCAGCCAATAATGCCATGTGAAAATGGAGGCTCAGAATTGCCAGATTTTGTGCTTTTTGAGAGAAATCAGAAATTCAGATTATGTGTGGCATTTTCTGAATTTTAAAAGCACTATACTCAAGATTTGGCCCACAGGTTTACAACCTCATATACCAGGGAACCTGTGGTTGGGATCCCCATGTCTCTTAATGATGTCAAGTCTAAAGTCTTGTTTTCTGCTTAGTCCAAAGCCAAGGAAGAAAGTCTGAGGGCTGTCTCCCTTGAAGGCATGGAGTCCTTCACAACTTCCAGTGGAAACACTTATTTTGTCTTCCTACCCCTGGAACAAGAAGAGGAAGATTGCAGGAGGCCCCATTGCAGCTTTTCTACCATTCTCATCGATGACACTTCCAGGGCCAAGTTCCTAGAACAAGTGATAACTCCCTCCACACTAGTTTTAGAAATTAAGAAACAGTGAGTAGAAAACCCTTTTATTCTCATTCTCTTGTCCTGAGTTTTATTGACAAGGTGAAATATTTTATCAAAAATTGGACTAATTTCAGCTGGAAAGCAGAAATGTGTAGGTAACTGAGGGCAGAGATGAGAAACACAATTAAAAATAGCAAACGTCCAAGAATTATTTTTAGTCACAGATACTTTCTGTGAGAGTGACCCCTCCACCCATCCCAGGATGCCTTGCTGGCTTGGGCCTTATATATAAGACATAATATTTTCTCAGCAAGATGTTTCCAGATCCTGGGGCATTGACAATGTTAGAGTTTCTTTCTTTCTTTTTCCCCCTCAATTTTAGAGATATAGACCATAAGTATGAGTATATCAGAATGATATTTGGCACTGATGATGTGACACATTTATTGCAGAAAATTAGAAAATTGAAAAAAGTAAATAAAATGAAGAATACAGAAACCATCCATAATTCTACCACTGAGAATTTACGTCCTCTAACTCCCAAGTTTCTGAGCCTGCATGTTTGAATTTGGACCAAATGTGGAAATTTGTATTTGGCTTTATAATAGCATTTCCATTGCCCTCCTGACTCCAATGTCATGGCTAGGACTAACCAACTAGAGATCACCTGGTTAGTCTGCCTCCTATGTGTATACATGGGCAGAGAATAGGTGGAGGAAAGCCAGGTCTTGCACTCCTTTCTCCATCATCTCAGCATCTTCTCACCTTAAAAATGTCTTTTGACTCGAACATCATCTCTCTCCTTCTTCTATCACAGGCCACTGTCTGTCCTCTTCGTTGCCCATAGAATGAAGAAAAACAAGAACCCCCACTGGTGCTAATATTTATTGAGAGGATTTAATACTCTTAATAACTATGTGAGGAGTCTAATACAGATGAAGAAAGTGAAGCTCAGTTAGTAACTTGAATAAGATCTCTGAGATAGGAAGTGGTTAGATCCATGATATAAATTTAGACCCTGTCATTATAGAGTCTTAAACCAAACACTGTGCCATCTCGCCTTGGGACTAATCCAAACAATAGTTCTGTGTTCAACCAGTAGGATTTGCATGTTACAGGTTAGCACACAAACTGAACACCTCTCCTGGAGTCCCCTTTATGTACCCGTCCCAAGTCACTGCCCTCTCTTCCCCAAGGATAACACATATTCTATTAATAACCTATGAATTAGTTTTGCTTGTTTTTGAACTTTATTGAAACGGAATCCTACAGAATGTACTGTTTTTTGTCAGCCTGCTTTCATTAGGTTTGTAAGATTCATATATATTTTTGAATGTGGCTGCAGCTCATTGTTTATATCTGTATAGTATTCTGTCATAAAAACATAGAACCCATTTTATTCATCCCTTCTACTACTGATTCATATTTGGATTGTTTCCCATTTGGGGGTGTGCCAACATGCTGCTCTGAACATCCTTGTATGTACACGTCTTCTGTATATACATTTCTGCTAGATATATAACTAAAAGTGGAATTGTTGAAACATACAGTTATATGCGTTCCCATCTGGAAGAGATTCAACCAAAAGATACTACTAAAGAGTTTCTTTCTATTAAGACAGAAAAGGTTTTGTCTTAACAGTTTATAATAGTGTGTGAGAGTTCTAGTTGCTCTATATCCTCACCAACACTTGGTATTGTCAGCAGTTTTTATTTTAGCCATTCTGGTGTATGTGTAGTAGTGCTTCATTGTGGTTTTCATTATCATTTTCCTGATGAGTGACAATGTTGTGCACCTTTTCTTATACTTGCTGGTCATCTGGTTATCTTTTTATGAAGTACGTAGTCTAATCTTTTGCAATTTTCTTTTTGATGGATTGTCTATCTTTTTTCATATTAATATATGTGGGTTGGTTACCTCTCCTAGATATGAGGTTTTTGTCAGGTGATGAGCTGATTTCAAATTTATGTACAAATACGTGACAATTCCAGTTCAGGGAGTTTCCTATAGAAATGCTTTTACACCTGATAGACAAGATAGAACGATTAATTTTGCGAACTCATCCTAGAAAAAGTGCTACATCCCTCCTTGCTGAATATCACTGTGATCACCTTCAAAGTACTCCCGTTGGGAAGCTATGCACCAATGCCAGCGCCTAGTCCACCCTTCAAAGCAGTTTTGGAACTCTTTCTGCAGTGGCCATCAGAGCTGGCATCATATCCAAAATCTGACAGTAAGTTTGTGAACCGGCCACCGTGCGCTTACGTACCGGGCTGTTTGTACAGTGCTGCTAAAATAAGCGCACGGTGGCCAGTTCACGCACTTATTGTCAGATTTTGCGTACAACGACAGCTCTGACAGCCATTCTAGAAAAACAGTTCCAAAATTGCTTTGAAGGGTGAAGTAGGTGCTGGAGTCGGTACACAGCTTCCAAAAGGAGTACCTTGAAGGTGACCTTAGTGATATTTAGCAGTGAGATATGCAGCACTTTTTCTAGGATTTCATGAAATTAATTGTCCAGCCTCGTATGTAGAAGTTTACTCATTGCAGCCTTTTTTTTTTTTTTTGTAATAAATGGTTGGAAACCACCCAGTATCCTCTAGCAGGGGTATGGCTAATGAATGATAGTCCACCCAGGCTAAAAATAACATGTAGTTGGGAAATAAAACAAGGAAGAAGGAGTGAAATGGGGAGGCACTTCATGTATCGGTATGGAAAGATCTCTCCCTGGTCACAATTGCTGTCAGGGATGACCCTCGCTGTTCTCTCCCTCAGACTTCGAGTTGGCTTTTTCGAGCATTTAGAGAAATGGTTTGACCAATGTGCCCTCAATGCCCGGGTCGTCTTGGCCACTAAGATTGATGAGCTGGAATCAGAACTGGAGCTGCGTCTGCATTTGCATCAGCCAAGAGCTCAGCACATTGAAAAGGACATCCACAATGTCAGGGCAGGTACACACCCTGCCTAGGAAGGCTATCCTGCCCCAGGCCCCTGGTGTCAGTGCCGCCCCAGTCCCACGTTCATTTGCTGCCCCAGTTTGCCCCACACAACATTTATGTTGTCATCACACCATGGAAAATACGTATTAGGGTTTGTACCTCTCATGCTGGCAGAGGAGGTAGTGCTCAGAATCCTCATTCAAGACTTTTTTATAATTGTTTTTTAAAAAGAGGACATTAGATGCTGAGATGAAGAGTATTGTCCTGTTTTAGCTGTGTGGATCCCAGATCTGCTCACACATACCTGTCAGATACACACCTGCATGGTGGATGCTCTAGTTTAGAGGCAAGCCTGTAGTTCAGGAATCAGAGCTATCACACTCAACCACTGTGACTGTGTGACTCCAGGAAGGTTACCTCCCTTCTCTGATCCCTCCCTCACCTGCAGAATGGGATGTTGTTGGTGATGGGGATACAGTGAGGAGTCATGAGCACCTTGTACCCGCCACAGTCTCCAAAAGTGGTAGCTATTGATTTCAGCTTGTAATACAACACTTAAAGGGAGGTACCATTTCTTTCTTAGGCAGAGGGCTCCATTAACACAATGTATACTTTTAGTTGGATGCTCCAATGACCCCTATTAGGTTTTCATTTGCATCACACTTTAAGCTCCATCATAGACCTTTAGAGCTCGAAGAGAGTCCTCACATAATCTCACCCAACCTCCTATTGCCAGGGCGAGTGAAATGGTTGTGGAATCAGACAACTTGGCCTGGAGTCCCAGTGCTTGTGACCATAAGAGACCTACTTCACTTTTGGAACCTCACTGTCTTTGTCTAGAAAATGTACATTCTATATAAATACAAATAAAGATGCTTGCTGAAGCCTTGTTTCCACCCCCTTTCCTGGCTCCCTAGCCCGATACACAACCTAGAAATCGAAGCCAGAGAAATAACATCCTAGAGTCACACCATTCATTTTTGGCAGAGCTAGGACCACAGCACTTTGACTCCCAGCAATAGGGGCATCAGATGGGGTGGGGAGTCTGGGGCTGTCAGATAGCTCTAAAGGCCTATGATGGCGCTCTTGAAGCCAAATCCTGGTTCTTTTTACTCCACCTTGGAAATCTGTTGGAATTGAGACTCATTAGAAATGAGTAGCCACTGATATAAAGGAATAACACCAGCTGCCCAGCTGTGTGGTGGTTGTTTTCTCACCAGACCCTCTTACCGAGCTCCCCGCCCTCCCCCAATGCCCTCTCCCATCCCACCTGATCCTGGGTCGCTCCCCAGGGACTCTCCATCTTCCAGGCTTTGTTCCCTTCAGCTGCAGGCACGATGTCTCCACCAGCAGGGACAACCTGGCAGACCCTCCTCTCCAGTTAGAGACCCTGGGGCATTCTCAGATTGGCCTCCCTGGGATCTGTGCCCACTCCTATGCCAAGCCCTGGGGTGAGGGCAGTGGGGGAGGGTAAGGGATTTGGGTCCGAATGGTCTCTGCTCCACAGTTGGCCTGGGAGAGGCAGCTGTCACTGTCTAATAAAGGAATGTGCTGAAGTGACTCAAAATCTGAGGAGCTTGTTTTTCCTCATCCTTTTTTCAGCTGAGCTCTTGCTTCATCAAAAGCGGCTAGACAGCCACTGTGCTGGGGTGATGGAGAATCTGAAGAAGGAGAGGCTGATGTTCTACCATTTCCAAGAGGAGCAAAACATGAGGAGTAAAAACTTCCGCTGCAAGATTTATGACATGGAGCACGCCTTCCTGAATGCCACCAAGAGCCAGAAGTAAGGGCTCTGGAGTCCCCACCCTGGCCTTGTGGGCCTAGAACCCAGCCTAGAGCTGGTAGCTGCTCTCGAAGGAGTAGTCCTTCCCTGATGGATAAAAGAGGCGGGTTTTTCAGGCCCCAGCACAAATTTCTCTTTTCACTTTACATCTTCCTAAGAGTCAGGGTCCAACTGTGTGAAACATCTGTCTGGGGGCTGGAGGCTGGAGGCTGGAGCGAGTGCGCAGCTAGAAAGAAAGGGTGCTCATGGTCAGAATGCAGGAATTCAAACGACATGCCCCAAAATGTCCATTATGGGAAAGACCATTTCCATCAGGGGAAATCAGAAAGAGCTTCCCACAGGGGGCTCCGGGCCTGGGATGGAGGAAGTTGGGGAGGGAGCAGAATTCTTCCAACAAGAAGGAGCTCTGGCACAGCTCAGCTCGAGGTGACAGTGTACTCAGGGCAGAGCAAGGGGTTCCAGGGAGGCCATTTAGGGATTAGAGATGGAGGCTCTTGAGTGCTCAGGGAGGCCTCAGTCAGGTAACAGGTGAGGAGCCTTCACAGGTATCTGTACAGTGGTCAGGTACACCAGAGCTAGCTGGTTAGGGTGCTCTTGAGTGTGAAGAAGAAACTTGCAGGGTGCCCTTTCAGGAGAGCACCAGGGCACAAGAGCCATGTTGCTGGGAGTTAAAGAGAGCATGCTGGAGGGTGGATGAGATCCAGCAGGACCTGGGGATTCTTTTATCAATTTGGTGGCAGGGCCCAGAGCAAGGACAGGGATGCCCTCTGATCCAGCACACTTAGAGTTCCACACTGTGTCCTGCACACGTTGGCATTTTGAACTTCCTTCTAATGGCCCTTTTGCTATACAGAGAAGACAGATAGTGATTCTTGTGGCCCCACAGGCTTCCAGGTTGCCCTCCCATGCCCAGGTCACCACCCTGCTCCTCCTATGTCCCCCAGGTTGGTCACTCTCAGCAACACAGTGCAGCGGGAGCTGCTTAGCTACGTTGATGTCATCCAGCTGTCCCTGCGCAGCTTCCGCCAGTACTTGGAGGAGAGCCTGGGCAAGCTTCACTACGCCAACACTGAGTTTGTCAAGCACTGCAGGTGGGACCCAACATCCGGGGCCTTTGTGGGCCACTGAGCTTTCTCCATTGAGAATTGATCATGTCCACCTTAATATTTTAAAATTAAATTTATTGGGGTAACATTGGTTAATAACATTATATAAGTTTCAGGTATATAATTCTATAATACATCATCTGTATATTGCATTGTGTGCTCACCACCCAGAGTCTAGTCTCCTTCTGTCACCATATAGTTGACCCCCTTTACCCTCTTCATCTTCCTTCCACCCCCTTGCCCTCTGGTAACCACCATACTGTTGTTTGTGTCTATGAGTTTGTTTGTTTGTTGCTTTCTGTTATATATACCACATGAGTGAAATCATATGGTTTTTGTCACTTTTCATCTGACTGTTTCACTTAGCATGATAATCTCAAGATCCATCCATGGCAATATTCCATCTTTTTTATGACTGAGTATTATTCCATTGTGTATATGTACCAAATCTTTATCCAGTCACTCATCAAAGGACTTTTAGGTTGTTTCCATGTCTTGGCTGTGATTAATGCTGCAGTGAACATAGGAGTATATATAAAGATACATGTGTATATCTTTATGAATGTTTTCAAAGTTTTATTTGTGACAAAATATACATAACATAAAATGATTGATTTTAACCATTTTTAGGTGTACAGTTAGGTGGCAATAAGTACATTCACATTGTTGTGCTACCATCCATCCCCCAAACTTTTTCACCTTCACAAACTGAAACTTTGATCCGTTCAACCCTAACTCCCATTCTCCCCCAGCCCCTGGCAACCACCGTTCTGCTTTCTGCCTCTGAATTTGACTACCCTAGGTACCTCACTAAAAGTGGAATCACACAACATTTGTCCTTTTGTGTGATTAAACTTAGCATAATGTCTTCAGTGCTCATCCATGTTGTAGCATGTGTCAGAGTTTCATTGGCTGAATATGATTCCACTGTGCATATATACTACATTGGATTTATCCATTCATCCCTCCTTTGGGTTGTTTTCCCACTTCTGCCCTTGACCTACCTGCATTCCTTTTACCTTGACCTTGTACTTTTAATCTAAAGCCTTGTCAATTACAGTATTTGAGGTGGGTGGAAAGTTTCAGGTCTGATCAGTGGCTTTTATTTCTCCCAAATTACTTTCAGGTTGTTTTCAGAGGGAGGAAACTTTTCTTCAGAAGAAATTGACTCAGTGTGTCTTCGATTGGAGAAGGAAACTGCCCGGATAGAGTTTGTTGAAAACTTAATCATGATCAACACAGAGAAGATGGAGAGCGAGTACCTGGACCAGGTGAATGAGCCCCACCCCTGACCTCCAGCCAGGCTCCCAGGAAACCTGGTTACAAGGTCAAAGGGGCCAGGCAAGCCTACTATCCAACCATTAATTGAGCCTGTCCCCCTCTGCTTCTAAAGCCCAAAAGTTCCCAATTAAGCCCTCCCTCCTTTATTTTCTATATTCCTTTACAGGCCAATGATATCATCAACAAGTTTGAAAGTAAATTCCATAACCTGTCTGTGGACCTTATTTTCATAGAGAAAATCCAGCGGTTGCTGACAAACCTACAAGTGAACATCAAGTGTGAGGTAAGACGGATTCATTCTTCATCTGGTGAGTATTTATCCCCCACACCTGCATGCCAGCACAGTCCTGGGTGCTGGGGATACTGGTGTGGTCTCTGCCCCATAGTACTTACCCTCCAGCTAGGAAGACAAAGGTTAAAAAAATCCTAATAGCGTCCAACGTTCATTGAGTTCTTATACACCAGGCATTCTACTAATCGACTTATTGATTAGCTACATGAGTCCTCAAAATAATTGTATGAGGCAAATACTGTTTTTAATCCCCATTTTAGAAATGAAGAGACCAAGGCAGAGGGTGATTAAGTGACTTAGTCAAGAGCACAGAGCTGTTAAATGGTGGAGCCAAAATGTTAATCCAAGTCAAAGTTCTCAAAAGAACAACCTGGCTGTACCCCTCAAGGAACTAGAAAAGACGAACAAACTAAACCCAAAGTTAGTAGAATGAAGGAAATAAAGGTCAGATCAGAAATAAATGAAAAACAGTAGAAAAGATCGATGAAGTAAGGAGCTGTTTTTTTGAAGATAAGCAAAATTGACAAACCTTTAGCCAGACTGAGAAAGAAGAGACAAGACTCAAATAAAATCAGGAAAGAAGACCTTGCGACTGATCCCACGGGAATACAAAGGATCCTAAGAGACCGCTATGACCAATGATATGCCAGCAAACTGGATAACCTTTAAGGAATAGACAAATTCCTAGAGACATGCCTACGCCCTCCACAAGTACTGTGGGTCACCAATTTCATTTTTAAACTTTCTCTACTTGACAATAAGGGAAAAAACATCTTTTTAATTTGCATTGATCAAGTTTTTTATAAGACAGTGCAGCCTCCAGCTCCGATTTCATTTTTCCAATACTTATTCCATCTCTCAGCTAGTAAGTGTTGCTGATCAATTACCAGGCCAAAGGTAGTATTCTAGAAACAAATCTCGGCATCTCTGGTCTTTCTAGGTGGCAAAATCCAATCTGCAAACTGATGAATTAAATTCTTTTCTGGAACAGCTTAAAAGCAAAGTAGACATGTGTGAAGACTCGAAGGGAGAGAAAACGGTAAGTGCTCAGTAGGTGCTGAGCTGTGAAGAGGAAGGAGGCATCCTGCTGGAATCATGAGCTGGAAATGAACTCACCTCTGTGGTCAAGATCCCTCCAGCACCAGAGGGGCTGCTGAGCCTTCCTGCTTAGCCCCTGTTTCACTCAGTGGAGTTACAGGAGCGAGAGAAACCAGCTGCCTCCCCCAGTACCTTCCAGGCAGGCAGGTGAAGTCCGAGAGAGTCTTTTCTCTCTTCCATTTTCAGCGACTGAGTTAAGGTTTCATTGTTATTAGCAGTGAGAGGACATTTATTTTTCTGTCTTTATTGCTTTTTCTTGTCTAGTAACTCATGCTTCTTGCAAAAGAGTTCTAACATCCACAAAGCACGCAGAGGAGAACAGACATCCCTCACGTTGTTCTTACTTCCTGCAGAGCCCCTCACCACCTCTGTTTTCATGCAGATGTTTCTGCACATCTTTTGGGGAACAGGGAAAACCCAGTTAATCTGCTGTGATCCCTGGCACAGGCCCTTTGCGGACCGCTCTGCCTCTCCAGGGCAGAAACATTTGCTCTCCCACATTTCCTCACTTCCCAGCCCCACTTCCTGCCCACTCCTGGAGGTGTCCGGGTGTTGGGCGGGGTGAAGGTGTGGTGGTGGTGGGGGACTTGTATACCTTCCTGGACAGGTAGAGGGGAGCATGAGCTTGCGGGGGTCAGGCAATCCTGTGTTGATGGAGGACACTGGTTGGATGCTTCTGCAGAGCAGTGCTCAGGAGATGGGAGGGATGTGTCGGATGCATGCTGAAGGCACTGGGGACCAGGGACCGTGGGGCCAGGGCCCAGGGCTCATTGAGGAGGGTCTCTGGCTGCTGGAAGGCAGGAAGGTAGGTAGGAGAGAGGTAGGGTGCTAGGACTGAGGCAGAGAGAATATTGACCTGGACAAGGTGCCAGCAGGGACGTGTTTCCATTCCAGAGCTGAGTGGCGGGGGGCGGGATGGGGGGCAGGACTCTGTGCATTGGGAATGAAGGAAGTGAAAGAGGCCAAGGCGCCTCCCGGCCAAGGTCACCTGCTAGGTCAGTGGAGGAATGAGTGATGGATGTGTGGGATGTGTGGTGAAGGTGAGTATCTTCACGGTGCTTCCCTTTGCACCTGTGGGGCACGGTCAGTGGGACTGCTGCTTCAGGGTGGTGTGTATTTGACATTGTCATGGCCAGATTCCTTCTCTGGAAAAGCCGTGGTCATTTCACTCCTGCACACCCTCGCTATCTTCGGCCAAACGTTTCCTTCTAAATTTTGAGTATTAGAGCTAAAGAAAATCCGTACCATCAGCCAATTAAAAGGAAAGACATAATGCCCACTCCTTCTCAGCCAATGAACAGTTGAAAAAGGTTGTTAGCTGTGACAAGGGGCCGTGTTAATCCAAACACCATGAAGCTATATAGGAGCAACCGCCTTAATAATTGCACATGGCCTAACGTCCTCAATGTTATTCTGCCTGGCATCGTGTCCCCATCACAGAGATGGGAAGACTTAATCGAGCAAATTTAAATCATTTGCCCAGAGCAAACCCATAGAAACAGGAATAGGACTGATGCCCCATCAAGTGAAGGATCTGCTGTCCCAGTGCAGCAGCCTGAGGGTCGGTCTGCGTTCCCCACTCCCACGGGCCCTCCCTGCAAGTGAGGGGCCTCCTTCAAACCAAGAGGCATCCTCACCAGCCAGGCCCTGGGTTCAGATGGAATCAGCCTGCCCTCCTGCAGCCTGCCTCCTGTGACTTTCTTCTTCCGTGTCCTCAATAGACAGTGACCACGGAAGACCTCCTTGGCTTTGTCCAAACTTGGAAAGAAAAACTGAGCCAGAGGATTCAGTACCTCGACTGCCGGCTGGACAGGGGGTCCATGACTCAAGTGGTCTTTACTGTAAGAAACAGGATGGGGTGGCGGGGAAGGGTGGGTGAGCTGTCAGATCTGGGCTCCTAGGAGACCTGCAGGGCTCAGCAGAGCTCAAGGGAAAAGGGAGCTCCCAGGCCCCTGCTGGACATCAGGCTTACTGCAATGCCTTGGAAAGACCACACAGGCTTTGGAGGCAGATCTGGGTTCAAATCCCAGATGGGCCACTTTCTTGCACTGGTCTGTTAAGAGACCCCTCAGCTCCTCGCACCACCACCTCACCCCCATCGGGACCCTCGGCTCACCCTGCCCACCGCTCAGCCTGTTCCTTTCCACCCACACCCGTGAGCAGCCACCAGCTTCTTACCTGCCCCTCCCACTCATCCAGGCCCCCGTGTCTGTTGACCACCTGGCTGCCCTTATCCTCTCACTCCCCCACCCCCCACACCCCGTTCCCTGAGCTGCAGCCAGACCAAACACTAGGAAAGGCCGGTCTGACTGTCACTCTCCTGCCCTCTGGGTAATATCCAAACCACTTTATTCAGACCTGTGCAGCAGCCTCTGCAGTCTGCCCTCCATGGCCTTTTCATTTCTTTGCCCTTGTCTCTGCAAGATGTCACTTCACCATAGACCTTCCTTTATTCCTGGTCTCGTTGGGGTGTCCTGGCCCCAGTGGCACCTCCCACTTCCCCATGAGACCACAGACCACACAGTGAAGTCTGCATTTTAGGGGCTCTCTCCCCTAGACTGGGTGCCCCAGGAGGGCAAAAGAGCCTGTCTGTGTCTTCCTCACTCTACACTCAGCCCCTCACACCAGGCTTTCAACAGCAGGGGCTCTCAGCCAACTTCAGGCGATTGGTGCGGGGGTATCATAGAATCGATGGCAG
This sequence comes from Lyroderma lyra, assembly GCA_004026885.1. Taxonomy (NCBI): domain Eukaryota; kingdom Metazoa; phylum Chordata; class Mammalia; order Chiroptera; family Megadermatidae; genus Lyroderma; species Lyroderma lyra. The sequence goes on along the minus strand of PVJL010003000.1, from coordinate 136,775 downwards.
CATAAATGGATACCCCTCAAGTTCTTCTCTGGCCACCCTCAGGCCCTACCTCTCACCGCCATGTTTTGAATCAGCCCTTCCTTCTATGGGGCGGCTCCACCCGCCATGCCACCAACACTAAGCCTCCATGGCACCACCAGTACTGCACCTGACAAGAGGGGCCTCCGGAGTCCAGCAGGGGTCCTTCCCCCTTACAAGCTACCACTGAGACGAGACTCAGAATAAATTAGGGAACAGCTTAACTAAGGTTCATTGTGGGCCACCACTCTGACCCTTTCTCTAAGGTTCAACTCGAGGAGGAATTGGCCACTCACTCACCCATGCATACATGCATTCATTCATTCACTTGTCCATTGGTCAAAAACACTGCTTGGGTACGTCCACAGACCAGCTCTACAGGTCTGTGACCCCCAGTCTCGTAGAAGACACTAGACTTTTCCTTCACAGACATAGACCTGGTTTTACTTTTGACCAAACTTTATTTGTAGAAGTGCATATTAAGTGCCTTGTCTCTCTGACTAGACTGTAAGATCCACGAGGATAAAGGTCACATGTGACCTCTTTACCCCATGTCCCAGGACCTAGGCAGAGCCTTGCAGAGAACAGGTACTCAGGAAACAGTTTTGAAGGTTGGCATGCATGCATGCATGAATGAATGGCTCTCTCAAAGAGATGTGACCACTACTGTTTTATAGAAGGGAAAACAGAGGCTCACAGAAGTCAGGCAGTTGACTTCCAGCTGCAATACCTGCACAAGGTGGTACTGGAATGTGAGCCCAGCCTGCCTGCCTCCCTGGCACCTAGGTTGGGCCCCCACACCTTCTCTCTGGCCTTCAGAGCAACATCTTGGCTGACCTGGAGGTGGAGAGTGACATCCTGGTATCTTCAGAAGTCCTTGAAGAGGAGGCCAAGGGAGCTGTGGTCACCCCCGAGTCCTTCGCCCAGCCAAGCCGCATAGGGAAGCCCATGATTGATGACCCAGCTGTAGAAGTGATCAAGAAGATCCTGCAGTGAGTGGTCCCGGGGTGCACAATGGCCCATACTCTGAACCTTCAGGGACTTTGGGGTCCCATACACTGGGTTCCATACACTGGATTCCCATGTGAGGCCATCCCTGAAAGCCTGTGACCTTGAGCAAGAAACTTCTCCTCTCAGAGCCTCAATTTTCTCCTCTGGAATGGGGCTCATGGTAGGATGGAGGCATGTGGTATGGTGTGCTAACTGGGATCGTACCTAGTACCTGGCCTGAGCTGTCCTCCTGGTCCCTGGGGAAAATGCTCACGTCCTTTTCTTTGGTTTCAGACCTCAGGACTCAAAATGCTCAGGCCCCCAGTGTGATAAAATTCGATCACAAACAGGTAAAGGCAAACAGGCCTGTGGGTCTCAGGGTACTGGCAGTAGGGGAAGCCAGTGGTGCTACATGTCCCATCCTCACTGTGGGTCCTCTGCTCTTGTCTTGGGCAATTGTCACGCAAAGGCTTGAAGCGACACCGGAACCAGGGAGACCACTCCATGAAGGCCTTGTCCAGTGCCAGTGCCATCTCAGCAGGGAGGTAGGGATGCTGGGCTGCCCAGGACCCCCCCTTCCCAGACCCCTAGCCTATCTTCCTAGCTGGTGGCCAGACCCCCCTGTTACTTTGCCAGAGTCTGTCTTCAGGATGTGCTGCTGCCTGTGCTCAGAGCACTGAGATTCCAAGGGACCCAGTGAGGGGCCAGCTCTGATGCTGGCTTTGGTCATATCTGTATTCATTCCTGCTGAGTGACTCGGCTCACACAGGCCTCTGACTTAGAGATCCTATCTGGGAGTTCAGTGGTTTTCCATGGTGATGACAGGTGGATCCAAGCCCTGCTACCTTTCCATAGACATCATACTGGTCAGAAAGAAGTTTTGGAGATGGCTTTCCTTAAGTGACAACATAGAGTTGGAGGAAGAGTCCTGGGCCTCTGCATCCTGGCCATGAGCTCTCTCCATTATGCCCTGTCATAGTCATTAGACTTATGGCTCAGTGAGCCTGGGCCCCAGCTGATCCCCAACATGGAATTTACAGAAGCCATGTGGCTAAGTCAACTTTATGGGTCTTCTGTGAGCCCTTGTTGATGTCGTTTTTTTAAGAAGCAGCAGTGAAGAAACTACTATTTTTCGTACCTCCAGAAGGTTTTTTTGAGCATGCATGCCATCGGCAATGTGGAAATAAACAAAGACCAACCAAATGAGAACAGTAAAAACTATATTTATTCAGAGCTTGCTACAGCAAGGGAGTCCGCCACATTTTAGTGGAGACTCAAAGGCAGGCAGAGGAGTGGCGAAAGCTGAATAATGGGGAAAAGGGAGGGGTTCAGACATGCCTGATGGAAGGCTGTTGGCGTGGGGAAGCTGCAGACAGGTCCGCAGCAGGGCGTTCTGTTTGATTGGTTAGGGAAACATATTTGGCTTTCTCTGATTGGTCCTAATTGGAAGCAGGGACAAAATTTTGGGACATTATCAGTTACTAATAAATTCTGGGTTATGTGGGGCCAGTGGTTATAGGAGTTGTTGTTTAGCTTTGTTTAGGATTGTCACCAGGATAACCATCCGGCTTCCTGCAAGTCTGATTTACAGCAGGCTGCCTTCCTGAGTTTGTTGTACTAAGGAGCTGGTTTCTCCAGCAGCTTGCTGCAGGTTGTGGGTCAGACTTCGGTATTTGTATGTGCTCCAGCCACTGTCCATTTGTATATTCAGTCTCTCAGTGGTTACAAAATGAAGTCCCTGTTGCTAAGGGTTGCCAGATAAAAATTCAGGATGCCCAGTTAAATTTGAATTTCAGATCAATGACATACAATATTTTTAGTATAAGAATGTCCCACATATTGCACAGTACATACTTACACTAAAAATTACTCATTGCTCATATAAAATTCAAGTTTAACTGGGAATATTACATTTTTATTTGACCTTTGGCAACCCTATATGTGGCTCAACCTATTTTTCTTCGAGGCCTCAGCACAGAGAAGCAAGGATTCAAATTTCTGGACTCAAGTACCTCTACCCCTTCCCCCCTATCAGTGGTCTTGAGTGGGCTTTAGTAGCAAGGGCTTCGCCCCCACAGTAAGATTGTCTCAGAGCTATTGAGTAGAGAGGCATCTTGAAGGATTCGGCCCCCAAACCTGGGAGCCAGGTTTTCTCACGAGCAGGCCCAGCACCTCTAGCAACCCGGGAGTGGGGTGGGAGTGGGGCTCCTGCAGGTTCAGATCTGCCTGTGGCTGTTCCCAGCATCCAGAGCACTGACCCACCTTTGCTCCACAGTATCACACGCTATACCAAGCCCAACCGAATGGACAGAAAGTACCAGGTGCTTGGGGACAAGCCACCTCCTCCAGCTGAGTAAGTGACAATGCTTTTTCCTTGAACTCCATTTTTTACCTCTTGTCTCCGTCTGGGGGCAGTTAAACCTGACTCAGTTGAGGAAAAAACAAGAATTAGGGGGCAGAGCAGAGGGGTCAGTGAAGAGACAGGTAAGGGTCAAGGTCAGTTTGTCTCAGCCCATTTCACCTAAATTTATTGAGATATCTTTTCACCTATATTTCACTTTTTTAAAATATTTAACTTTATATAAAACTTGTAAAAACATTTGATTTGATTTGATTTTGTTTTTGCTTTTTTTGTTTGTTTGTTTGTTTTTGGTTTGTTTTTTGGTATGTGGGTATTTCCCTGGCTGGGAATCGAACCCAGGCCTCAGCGTTGACAGCCCCAAAGCCTTAAGCCACTACACCACCAGGGAACTCCCTGATTTGATTTTTATTTATCTATTTTTTGAGATTTTTTTTCAGTTACATTTGACATACAATACTATGTTCATGTCAGGTATCCAGCACAGCGATGAGTCTTTTATATAACTCACTAAATGCTCATTCCGATACCTCTGGTTCCCCCCTGACCCCGTCCGTAGGGATTACAGTGTCATGGACTGGATGCCCTCGGCTATACTTTCCATGCCCGTGACTGTTCTGTGACTATGAAATTGTACTTGTTGGTGTCTTCCCCTCTTAACCAGCCCTCCAGCTCTCCCCCCATTACCCCAACCAATCTCGCACCCATCTGACATAACACACAGTTACTGCAACCTGATGGACTCTATTCCCATGTTATAGTCTATGTCCCCATAATCATTGCCTCGTAAAAACCAAACTAAACTTTTTAGTCCCTTTCCCTTATTTTACTCACTCTCCCATCTCTCCTCTCATCTTAAAGCAGTCCCTCTAACATTCCTTGTACTACTGGTTTGGTGGTGATGAACTCCTTCAGCTTTTCCTTGTCTGAGAAGCTCTTTATCTGTCCTTCAATTTTGAATGCTAGCCTTGCTGGATACAATAATCTTGGTTGTAGATCCTTGTTTTCATCATGTTGAATATTTCCTGCCATTCCCTACTGACCTGCAAAGTTTCTGATGAGAAATCAGCTGAGACTCAAATGGGTATCCCCTTGTAAGTTACTACTTGCCTTTGTCTTGCTGCTTTTAGAATTTTCTCTTTTTCTTTAACTTTTGCCATTTTAATGATGATGTGTCTCTGTGTGTTCCTGTTTGTGTTCATCTTTTTTGGGACTCTCTGTGTTTACTGGGCTTGTATATCTATTTCCTTCACCAGGTTAGGAAATTTTTCAGTCATTAATTCATCAAATAAGTTCTCAATCCCTTGCTTTTCTTCTTCCCCTTCCGGTAATCCTGTGATGTGAATGTTGTTACATTTAATGTTGTCACAGAGGACTCAAACCATTCTCCTTTTCTTGGATTCTTATTTTTTCTATTTGTTGTCCCGATTGGGTGTTTTCTGCTGACTTTTCTTGCAAATAGCTGCTTTTTACTTCTCCTTCATCTAGTCTGGTGACTCCTTTTATTCCATTCTTCATTTCAGTTAATGTGATCTTTCTGCCTGGTCCTTTATAATAGTTTGTATGTCTTCCTTTATGCTTGCTGTCTCTCTGTTGAAATTATCATTAAGTACCCTGAGCATTTTTATAATCATTGTTTTGAGCTCTGTCTCTGATGGGTTGTTTGTCCCCATCTCTTTTACTTTGATTGTTGTTCGAATTTATCTTGAGCTCCCTTTCTCTGGTTTCTCATTCTGGCAGCCTCTCTGTAGGTAATTCTGCTCCTTAACCCGACACTCACTGCTGCAGTTTCTCTGGTGTTCGCTGCTGCTACTGGGTGGGCACAGGTCTGTGGGGGAGGAATGGCCAGAGTTCACACCTTTGTTTTCTTCCTGGGGCTGCAGGGCCATGCAGGTGGTACAGGCTTTCACTTTTCTGTTCTTGGTTCGCCCTGAGGACTCTGCCCTGAGCCTCGGGGGTCAGTCCTGTATGCTGGTTTCTCAGACCGTGCTGGTTGTAGGCTGAGAATCGTGCGTGCGGCCTGCTTTATCTTTCTCCTTCCTGGCTTGGGGGAGGCTGTGCTGGGGCTCCTCACTGCCCCCTTCGCTCCTGCTCTTCTTGGAACCGGAGTAAAGTCGGGCTGCTGAGTCTGGTGGTCCTGGTCAAAATTTGACATTTTTCATATTAAGCATTTTGTAGTAGGAGAGCAACTTGAGGTCTGGGTTTCCTTTTTAAATGCTTCCCTCCCCCTCATTTCTCTTTTCCTGTATTTTAATTTCATTCATTAAAACAAAATCTCTTCCACTTAATATGGCTACATTTCAAAGCAAACTAGTAAAATTTCAACTTCAGAAAATTGAAAACACTCAGAGAAAGTCCAGATCTACAACCAGTGCCCCTCCCCATAATCAGGAACCCCACCTCACAGCACCCCCTGCTCATCAGTCTTTTTGCCCCAGTGGTCTCATCACTAGGGTTTTGTGAGCGTGCTAAGAAAGGTGGCCTTTACATTAGGCAGCCCAGAAGTCGTGTCCGAATCAGCAGGTGAATGCTACCTTGCCCCACCCGCACACCCACAGCCATTCTACCTGGTTAAAACCGTAATTCTTTTTCAGTTTTGCACAGTGCTGTCATTTCATCCCATGTGTAGATTTATGTAACCATCACCACAATCCAGTGTCCCGTCACCCCCAAGATCTCCTTCCTGCTGTTCCTTGTAGCCCCATCCGACCCGCTGCCTTGCCATCCCTAGCCCTGAGCGACCACTGATCTGTTTTCCATCCCTATAATGTTGTCACTTCAGGAATGTCATATAAATGTTTTCGTACAGTATATGACCTTCCCAAGGTGGCTTCTTGCACTTGCCATAATGCCCTTGAGAGCCATCCACGTTATCACATGTATCAATAGTTCATTCTTTTGTATGAATGGATGATATGGATCATATCCATAGCATGGAGGCAGCACAGTTTTTTAGTGATTAAAAGAGAAAAATCATAGGCTAAACAGAAAAATAAGTTGAGCATTTATTAAATCCCTGAAAGGGGGAAGACTTTCTTGGCATAACACAGTGGTTAATTGCTCAGAAAATAGAATCAGACTGATTATGTTTTCACCCTGACATTGGGACTCTGGCTAAGTGACTTCTCCCCAAGCTTCCATCTTCTCCTCTGCACAGTGAGTAGAAGAGAACCCTCCTCTTAGAGCTGTGGACAGGAGCCAGCTAATTCCCAAGTGTCACCCACAGCCTCCCTTAATACGAGATTGTCACACTGAGGAGCCCGAGATGAAATCACAAGGAGAAAGATGGAAACACTTGGCAAATAAAAACTTAAACTCTTCTGAGTTAAATTGCAATTAAACTTTAGATTAACAACCAGCCATGAAACAATGGTGGTAAATAAGGACAGCAAAGAAAAAGACCTTTAAAAATTGGCTTCCTCCCCACCCCCCAGCAAATTACTAAAGAAATCTTGAGAATTCAGTGAGTAGCATAAGGGGAGAATTTGAGGAGACCAAGCCCAAAGGAGAAAATAAAATTAGGAAACACGGAGAGAAAACACTCTCACTAGAATGCAAAGAAGTGGAAAGGGAACAGGTCTATTCCATATTTTGCCTGATATTAACCAATTGTTAAATAGATTTTAATGGAAGTTCCCAGTTTATCAAGAGAAGGTGGAGATGGTGGTCCCTCCCCAGACATTGCAGGTGGGAGGCTTTAAAGAAACATTTATTCTGACACTTGTTAAACAGGAGGACTTTATGTGGGACTATTGCATTCCATGACCAGACTGGGGGGAAAGGTGGGGCTCAACTCAGAATACAACTAGGACAGTGGGGATTTATAGCAAATGTGCAGAGTGAAGGGGGTCAGTGGATGGAAAATTCAAGAGTAAGTGGGATTCCTGCTAACCCTCCTTAACAGGCTTCTTGCTGCAGGCAGGCCAGAAGGATTGGCTATCAAGGGTAGGTGGGGGATTGTCTCTAAACTGACTTAGCAAGGTTCTTGCTGAAACAGAACCCGGCAAACTGAAGAGAACGTCCAAGGATGAGGCCTGGTTGAAAAGCGGCTCAGAGAAGCCTGTCTAAAGTTTGGTCCAGGACAGAGTCTTTGTTAGACCCTCCTCTTGTCCAAGGAAAGAAAAGCAGAATGTAAAATATACATGAACCTAATTCCAAACCTATTTTATTATATTATTTTTATTGTTAAATTTATTGGGTGACATTGGTTTGTCAAAATTACATAGGTTCCAGGTGTACAGTTCTACAGTGTATCATCTGTGTGTTGTGTTATGTGTTCACCACCCAGGGTCAGTTCTCTTTCCATCCCCGTATATTTGACTCCCCCTGTCTCCTCCCCCACCCCTCCCCCATTACCCTCAGGTAACCACTGAACTATTGACTGTGTCCATGAGTTTTTTTTCTGGACAACCCCCATAGGAGTATTGACTGTGTCCATGAGTTTTTCTTTCTTTGTTGCTTTCAATTTTATATTCTGCATTATGAGTAAAGTGAAATGGTTTTGGTTTTTTCCATCTGGCTTATTTCACTTAGCATGATGATCTCACAGTCCATTCATGTGGTTGCAAATGGCAATATTTCATCTTTGCTTACAGCTGAGTAATATTCCATTGTGTATATGTACCACAGCTGCTTTATCCAGTCATCTGTCGCAGGGCACTTTGGTTGTTTCTACAACTTGGCCAATGTGAATAGTGCTGCGATGAACATTGCCAAACCTATTTTTAAAACAGCAAAAGGAAATACAACAAAATGTTGTCATTCGTTTTTCCTTCTTGTGTTTCAGCATATTTTCAGTTTTCTTCAATTATGATGAAGGAATTTTAAAATGAAAGATCAAGTGACCTATTACATATATTTTAGAAATTGGCCAACAATGGTGTGTCTATTCAGTTACAAAAATTGTGAAAAATTAAGTGTTTTTATAGTTGTGTGCAGATCTCATACATCGGTCCTTTACATCATTCTTACTACTGAAATGGTGACCTAACTGGACAGGACTATCCATCGGATCTGTGCAAATGTGTTTATTTAATAAGCCCTGATGTGCTCACAGTCACCTAAAGGCCAGAGGTACTAGAAGGAGAATGTCCTGCTCATTTGATTAATATTTATAAGAAATCATTATTTCTTCTTTCAACCAATACCGAGGCACTGATAGGTGCAGGCACTGCACTGGAGCTGGGGATTCCATGGGGAAGAAAAATAGACAGACATCATCTGTGTCATGGTGGACTTGACCATCTACTGGGAGAGATGGAGGTTAATCACAGGAAGCAATCCCAAATCCCCCTGTGGGGAGTGCTATAGGGCTAAGGGCCACTCTGGGAGTATTGGAATAAGGCAGTCAGGAAATGCTTCCAAGCTGGGACCTGAAGAAAAGCAGGAATAAATGTAACCAGTAGGAAACATTAGCAGTGTTCGCTGGAGAAGAATCAGTATGTGCAAAGGTCCTGGGGAGTAGGAATTACAAGGAGTGATGAGGCCAAAAGAGAATAGAGATGCTTGGAATGGGGTCAACCTCAGCTTATTACACACAAGAAGGATTAAACTTGACAAATAGAAATATTAGGTGGCCACATGCTTGGGCATCACATGAGCTGCCCAACTCCAATTCTGTTCGGGCTGCTGAGTCCTCAGAGTATTCTCTCCATATGGTTTTGTCCACACCATTTGGTGTGATTGGACCGGGCTTGTCAGGGATGTGTCCCATGTGTGTTGCAGGGACTTTAAAGGAATCATCCTGACCCTCCTCTGGGAGAACAACGAGTATCTGCTGAACGTCATGGAGGTGAGGGCTGCTGCTCACAGGCCCCTGCCTGCCCCTCTGCCAGCCGCTGACCTACATGTCCCCAGCTGCCTCTGCCTCCTACAATCTGTTGATGATGGCCTTGTGGGTGAAACTGAGGAAAGGAGGTTCTAGCCCCATGACCCTGGCTACGCAGCCAAACTTCATTCATTCATGCATGCATTTATTTATTTAGCCACCAGAAACTTCTTGAACACTTAACTGTATGTCGGATACTAGGTGTGCCAAGAGGAGCAAGCCCACCTCTGTCCCTTAGGCCAGTGCTCAGCTGGGGTGGGGTGGGGTGGAGTGATAGGCATGGTGGCAGTATAGGGAAACGGGGGGTGGGGGGGGGCGGTGATGGGAAAGGCACCAGGGATCCTTCAACTGGAGCTTCCCAGTGCCCTGTTCCAGTGCACGTGACACAGGGCTATCTGTGCATTTTCCTGTCTGTCCCCTACTGGGCTGTGAGTCCTTCAGATCAGGGGCTCCAGGTCATCCATATTAATGACCCACAGCCTAAAACCCAGCTTGGCACTTCATAGGAAGTGCTCAACCTGGTCATTGAAATGAGATTCCATCTTGGTCTTGAGGGATAAATAGAACTTTACTTACTGTTCGCTCACTTGTGTCTCTCATAGTCCTGCGGTGCCATGGTGAAAAGGGCAGACAGGCAGGACGAGTGTCACGGGCACAGGGACAGCAGGAGAGAAGGCTAGGGGGTGTGGAGAGCAGGGTCGTGGAGGCCAGAAGCATGGGCCAGAGTCCCACAGTGAGGGTCCTTGCCACACGCTGTCCCTCCTCTCTGGCAGGAGTTTTACCGCAAAGAGAAGCGCTCAGTCACCAGGCCCGACTGCATGTACGACACCTTCGACCAGTGTGCAGAGAACATCGGCAAGAAGATCCTGGAGTACCAGAGCCAGACCAACGAGTACCACAACTCCTGCCTCATAGGTGGGTGCGCGCAGGTGGGCAGGCCGAGGGTGTGACACGTTGGCAGCGCTGTACAAACAACTCGGTACGGTGTCATACCCTGGGCAGCACCATACAGACAACTTGGTAAGGTACAGCGCTGCCAACACCAGCACATGGTGACAAGTTTGTAAGGTTAATTGTCAGATTTTGGGGTACGTTGACAGCTCTCATGGCCATTCCAGAAGAAGAGTTCCAAAATTGCTCTGAAGGGTGGACTAGGCTCGGGTTTCGGTGCACAGCTTCCCAAGGGGAGTCCTTTGAAGGTGACCACAGTGATGTTCAGCGGTGAGGTGTGTAGCACTTGTTCTAGGATGAGCTCACAAAATTAACTGTCTGACCTCGTCCAGTGATTTGTATCACTAAAAATGTTTTGTTCATTGCATGAGTATTTTTGACAGCCTTATTGAGTTATCACATATGTATAACTCACCCATATAATGTGTACAATTCAATGGATTTTAGTATCTTCACAGAGTTGTGCAACCATTACTAGTGTGTTTTTAGAATCCCTTGTCCCTCCATCACTTCCCCAGCCCTAAGCAACCACTGACTTTCTATTTCTATAGAGTTTCCTATTCTGGGCTTTCATATGAATGGGGACTCATGCAGTATGTGGTCTTTTTTGTCTGGCTTCTTTCATTTTTGTATAATATTTAAGAGGTTCATTCATGGTATAGTGTGTATCAGCACCTGATTCCTTTGTGTGACTGAATCATATTCCACTGTATACATTTACCTCATTGTGTTTATCTACTCATTCATTGATGGACATTTGGTTATTTCCACCTTTTGGCTGTTGTGAATAATGCTCCTATGAACCCGAGAGCCCATCATATAGGCCTTCTGTGTTGGTTGAGGGTAGGAGAGGATTGTGGGACAGCCAGACCTGGAGTCAAGACCTAGCTCTGTCATCTCCCAGTGGTATGACCTTGACCAAGTCACCTCACCTCTGTGAGCCTCAGTTCCTTTGTCTGTAAACTGGAGATAAAGACAAAGCACACTGGGCAAGGCTTTTCTGAGGATTAAGCCCCTCGCATAGACCAGCCACGTAAAAGGGAAACAGTCTGCTGTGGTTCTCATTACTGGAATTGAAACTACGGAGAGCATTCCATTTCCTAGCTCAGAATTTCCCCGAGTGAACTCTGTGGGATCCTATCCTATAGGATCCTCCTCAAAAGAAAGGTTCTGTGGTCAAGAAATGCTGCAAATTATGTCCCTGTCTGGAAGATTCACAGTTCACATTAAATAGACACTCATTTCCTACAGTTAGGGAGTCCACTGCCCTGACCAACTCTCCCACTGAAAACGTAAAAATTCTGGATAGCATATTTTTTTGTAATAAACTCTTTTAAATGCATTGAACTAGCTGTAAGTTAAGAAACACAAAAGGCCCCAAAAGTAAATAAAATAGGAACTCTGAGAGATAAATTGAGCAGTAATTTTGGCTATTGCCCTAAGGTCTTTGCTGATTCCCTGTTGTCGGGGCTTTCAGGGCATTGGGAATAGGAGACAAAACCCCAGACCTCCAAAGGTGGGAAGTCTAAAAGGACACAAGCCACCCAAAACTGATATTTCACCTGTCACTGGAGGCTCATGGGGATGTCCAAGAGAGGACTCAACCTGGAGCAGCAGTGACTGGATTCTTGTCCCTGCTCAAGAAAGACTTCAAAAGTGAGACAGATGCAGCAAAGCAAAAGTGATTTATTGAAAATGAAAGTACACACTTGAGAGAATAATGCAGGTGAACTCAGAAGAGTTGTATACCAAGGAAGTTCTGATCATGGGTATTTATACCTCCTGGGGGCAGGTTTTGGTAACATCCCATTGTAGTAACCACAATGTAAATGAGATCGTAATGCCATTGTGATTAGCTAAAGGTCAGGTCCTGGTCATAGGGATCAGCCTAGTTGGATGAAACTGGTTCTTGTTTTTCTCCAGCTGCAGGTACTAGGTATATTTACTTTGTTACTGGTGTAACCAGTGAAGCACCTCACTTTGTACCCTGGAGGGGGTTGTCAATCTCCTAGGCTTCTTGTCCTGCCTCACACGTTTCCGGTAAGGTGAAGGGGACAAAAACCACCTCTCCCTCCCCCACAACTAGAAGCCAACTGTCTTATTAAAAACCTTGGTACTGGGAAAAGAAGAAGAAAAACTCCAATGAGAATTCATAACTATAAGCCCACCCTTATGTGGTTCTTAAACCTGAAGTCACACTAAGATAAACTTGAATTCAACTTTGTTTCCGTGGATGAACCCAAAGACCTCTCGCTGATGCATTAGCTTAAATGATCTTGAGTTAGTTGTGCTCAGATACTTGTTTCATGGAGACACTGCAAATCTTCTCTAGTAAAACCCAACTTCAATTCAGGCCTCCAAGGAGTCCCACAAATAAAATGCCCAGAATAAGAGATCACATTAAAAACAAAAAACACACAGAAACACAAGAAAAGAAGGCACCTTGAGCATGAGACAGGAGGATGAAGCCAGTAAAGACTTCAGAGAGTGAACATATCAGACACAATTATAAAAGAATATACTGTATTTTGCCGTGTATAACGCACACTTTTCACCCAAATTAGTGAGGGAAAAATAAGGATGTACATTATACATGGTAGTATTAGTTCTGTATTTATATAAATGTTTTCAATTCTTTTATTTATGATCATGAGTTAAAAGTATAACTCTAGAAATCAATAATGACACCCTTCTGCAAAATAATAACCTGGAATACAATAATCAGGTTTTTTTATTGTTAAATTTATTGGGGTGACATTGGTTCGTACAAATTACATAGGTTCCAGGTGTACAATTCTACAATACATCATCTGTGTGTTATGTGTTCACCACCCAGAGTCAGTTCTCTTTCCATCACCATATATTTGACTCCCCCTCCCTCCTTTCCCACCCTCCCCCCTTACCCTCAGGTAACCACTAAACCATTGACCGTGTCCATGAGTTTTTGTTTCTTTGTTGCTTTCAGTTTTATATTCCATATATGAGTTATGTTAGAAAACAAATGCTAAAATTCCTTTATAATACAAAAAACAAATACCTAAATATAATTCAAATAAAAATTTGAATGAAAAAATTAAAATGAATGTTTTTTTTCCCTTAAAGCTTGGGCTAAAAATGTGTGTGCGCATTTTACACGGGAGCACCTTATACCTGGCAACATACGGTATTTATTAGCGTTAAAGAGCAAATTGGCACATGAGTAAGGAGCAAGAGACTATTAAAATGACCAAGTAGATATGAAAGAGAACAAACTAGAACTCCTGTATTGGGAAAATAAATCATCGAAATTTAAAAATGACGAATGAAATCGGTGAACTGGAAGGTAAATCCAAAGAAAATACTCAGAATACAACACAGAAAAACAAATGAAATTTGGAGGGAGAGGTGAAGTGATACAGAGAAAAGAGTGGGTCTAACACACAGCTAGTTACAGGTCCAAAGGGAGAGGAAGGAGGCTAGAGTCAAGGCAATATTTGAAGAGATAATGGATGAGACAGAACTGCTGAAAGATGCGATGCATTTTAAACAAGCTGAAAAATCCTGCAGAGTAGAGAAGTCGTTTGAATTTAAGTAATCCAATATTTTCCATACTGATTTGAACACAGGATCCCAATAGCTATTACCACATTGTAGGCCAAGTCTTTCTCTTTGAGAAACTGCTTTGGACCTTTGTTAGATCGCTTCAGCAACCTGGTTCTGCTCTGTTCACTCCCCTGACCCTCTACCTGCAATGTCTACAGAATTACGAGCCCAGATGAGGAGATTTGAGGAGCTGCTGCCCCAGGTGTGTTGGCTGGTGATGGAGAATTTCAAGGAGCACCACTGGAAAAGATTTTGCACCTCCATCAGAGAGATCCAGGAGCAGTTCTGGGATTATCAGAAGCACCTGGAGGAAAGGAAGGTGAGGGCCCCAGGACCAGCCCTTCCCTCCAGGACCAGGGGCCCTGGGAATTCAGAAATGGATGCAAGGGCATAGGCGGAATTAAGGCCCAGGGAAGGCAATGGGCTAGGGTTGGGACTGTTGGATGAGTGCTGAGGGACAAGAGGCGCTGGAGAGATGACAGTGGAGCCAGTAGCTTCTTCATAGAAAGCGTTCAGTAAACTTCCTGTTGGATTTAATGGGTGGGTCAGCTGGGTTCTCTGTGGCCATGGTCGTTGAGAACCACAATGATTATCCATCTGGTCCTTGCAGCCATGGGGAGTGGATGCTGTTGATTTCATGGGACTAACACCCTCATCGTGCTGGACAGATGCCCTCTCCCTACCCTCAGAGTCAGCGCCAGCCCTGCCCCGATCTTGCCATTTTTGCCACTCCTCTGTCTACCAAGGGCCCCTCACACACCCACATCAGAGCACACACCAGTCTGGCCATGGCCATAATTGGCAGAGGATGTGGGCCAGTGACTTTTTGGTCCTGACCATGAGACAGTGAGATCAAAATCCCCCCTGATTTCTGGATTTTTTGATTGAAGGATAAAAATGCCCAGAGTCTCCATCCAAATCTCGGACACCCTGCACATGTCCAAGAAATGGAGTCTCTTTGTCGAGTGGAAGCAAAAAGGCAGGAAGATTTGGACACCATAATTATGGGAACCAGGGAGAAGCTGGAGGTCAGTGGTACCGTCGACTCCCAAGCCCAGACACTGAGGGTTACACTGCCCTCCAGAGAGATGACCCCAGTTCACAGCCCGCCAACAGCACTGAGCATGGCATTTTGCTGGCACCCTGGCCAGAGCAGGGCATGAAAGCAGGCAGGTTTTATAGGTGGAGGTGGTCATTACTGGCTGTTTTAACTTGCATGTTTTGATTTCTAAATTAATTAATTACAAAATTACTAATGAGAACTTTTTTCCCCCCAAGATCCAGGTCTAGTTTTAATTTGGTGAATTGTCCCTTGGTCATTGCTGAGTCATTTCCTATCTTCAGGCCAAGCTATCTTTTGGGAGAGGCCTCCTGGCTGAGGACCAGATGCCAGTTAACTTGAACACAGTTGACACATGGCTTTGGTCTCGTCTCATCCGCTTGCTCCCCAAATCCTCCCTCAGCCTGCTTTGGGAGGCACGTTCCTCTCCCTGCAGCACAAGGCTCCCTGTATTTCCCCAGGAGTCTGCCAGGAAGTGCGGCCGGTTCTTCATAGCTAGCTTGGCCAACTTCGCCAAGAAGTTCCTGCTACAGTTAGATGAAGTGCTCACCATCGATGATGTCCGAGTTGCAAGTAAGTGGCACCACTGGCCTTGTGCCCTGGCCTCAGGAGATTGGTGAGGCATAGGCTGATGGGCCTAGGGGGTCAGCCTTCCCTCAATTCTACCAGAATGAAAACAGATTCTCCACTGAGGAGACTGATGAATTTTTGTGTTTCTTTTCATTAAAAGTAAACTTTTTTTAAATTAAAGCAAATCCCAAAGGGGTCAAAGATAATAAGTAAACAATGAAACCCTAATAGTAAATATTTTCATAATCTTGAGGTAGGGACAGCTTTCCTAAGTATGAAATGGGAGCCAGAAACCCTAAAGAAAGTGGCTGGCACTTCTCTGTGGCCAAAACAAAAACAAGGAAAACGTCAAAAGATGGAAAGACAAACCAGAAACTGGAAAAATATTCCTAACAACCTAAAGGTCAGAGAAAGGCATAATATCCTTGTTGTACAAAGAACTCTAACAGGTCAAATTTGTAAAAAGAGACAAAGGACAAACATCATGCAATTCAAAAGAGAAGCAATTCACATGGCCGGTAAATGTAAAAGATGCTTCACTACTGATGATGAAAAATGCAATACAAACATCATTAAGACATCCGTTTTCACCAATAGCCTTGTGAGGATTTTAAACTTAGTAGCAACCAGTCCTGGTGAGAATGCAAGGAAGCCCAAGTGCCACAGAGACCCTTGGGTAACATCGATACCACCCTCTTGGGGAGCAGTTGTTACCCTAGGAACTTATCCAACAGAAATTCTTGCACACTTTTCCAAAGATATGTTTCCAAGCCTATTCATCACAGCACTGAAATTGCCGAGAATGGGAAGCAACACTAATATCCAGGTGTAGGGAACTGGATAACTAAATTTTGATTGAGACATACAAGCGACTGTTGGGCAGCTTGTACAGTGGGTGTGGTAGGTCTGTACCTGCCAATGTGGAGAGGCAGGAAGGAATACTGCCAGGTGAAAGCACACGTTACGGTGAGTACTTAGGTATGACACCATTTAAAGAAGCACACGGATGATATAAACATGTGTACTCACATATAGGTAAGAGAGAGAGAGAGATGTGAGAGAGAGACAGAGAATGAGACAGTGCCAGAGAGGCAGGTATCAGGCTGTTGACAATGATGACCTCTGGTGGCTGGGATTGTGAGAGACTTCTAGAATCTTTTCCTTTTCCAGGTTAGGTGATGTTTAAAGTTTTTATAATGTGCATATTACTTTTATAACTATACTACTCAAATCATATATTAAATGTTACCCATTTATCCTGAATCTATTAAATAATTAAAATATGGTATTATTAAAAATTTAATTACAAAGACAATCAATATGCATTATAGTAAAATAAGGTATTCAATTTGAATCACAGAGTTAAGAATACAGCCCACACACCTGGTGTATTCAGCTTTTCTGTGGGAGGGGCTCCCCAGGAGACTCGAGGTGGGGAGGAGGGGAGGGAGCCCTCTTGTCTCTGAATGGAAGGTCATGGGTAGGGCTGCTGATCTCAGGTGATGGGTGAGGCCACGATCAGTAACCTATGTCTTGCCTGCCAGGGACGGAGCCCCCCAAACAGAAAACATCAATCCTTCTACGGAGGAAACTCGCCGGACTCTCCCTGGAGAAAGAGAGTGAGAAGCCCCTGATTGAACGGGGGAGCAGGTGAGAGCCAAGAAGAGGAGGAAGATCATGAATGGCTCTATTTGCTGAGGGTGGTACAGTGGAATAACAGACCTGGTAAACTGGGAAAGGGATGATGTTCTAAGCCTCAGTTTCCTCATCTGTGAAATGGGCATGGCAGCCTACGTCATGTGATGTTATGAAGAGAAGGTTAGAGATTGTGCTTGGAGTGCCCCTGGCACATACTGACAGCTCAGCAGTTGTTAGTTTATGTAATAAGAACCCACAAAGGGGCCCACCAAGAAAGGGAGGGCTGCCCCAGCATGAGGCATATCCCGAGTCCCTGGTTGCACTGAGAACCACTGCAGGTGTCGTTCTTGTGTGACGGGAGCTATCAATGTGCTTGTCCCCTATGTCTCAGGAATGTGACTGGAAGAAGTAAGACAGTGATTTGCTGAGCAAAGTTCTTAGCAGTGACTTTTATAGCACAGCAGGAAGAATGGATCAGGAACTGGTGACTGCCACCTGGCTGGTCAATTGATGAGGAAACTGAGGCCCCGAAATAGGAAGCACCTAGAGGTGTGGCATGCCCTTTCCCCATGCAGAACTCAAGACTATCTGTTCATGTAGATTTAAACAGTATGAAAATGCAAAAAGAACTTGAAGAAGCTTAACATTAAATGCTCAGAAGCGTTTTTCTTTTAAGACATTTTAAGAAATGCTAGCCTTTCCACCAGGGTTAGTAGGTACACTGTAGGCTGTGCACCAGGTGCGCCAGCTTAAACGAGACAGAAAACAATGGCGCTGTCCCATTTCAGACGGTACGTCTGGTCAGCCTAGTACACTATGAATTATGAAGCCATGCCCGTGGGGCTTTGACATGCATGTCTGTTTGTAGGAAGTGGCCTGGAATAAAACCCACCAAAGTCACCATCCAAAACAAGATTCTCCTCCGGAAAACATCATCAATCACTACCACCACAACGACCCTGGGTCACCTGGCAGCTGTGGAAGCCCGAGACACTGTCTACCTGGTAAGTGGAGAGGTGGGCTGGGATGTGTGTATCCAAGGGAGCACAGGGCAGCTCAGTCTGGCTGGCTGGGGAAGGAGGCATCTTCCCATCACAGGTGCCCTGACATTGGCCCATGAAGCAGACAGCACATTCCAGGGTGCTCCAGAGCAGTGTCACCACTCAGGGCAATTGATTTTCGAGGCACAGGGACAGGAGCCACCAGTCACATCCAGTCCCAGTGACAGCATTGGTCTGATGGCATGAGCCCCAGTGCTGTGTGATCCCAGCCAGGGGACACCCCACCTAGATTGAGGGCAGGGTGAAGGAAGGCATGCCAGAGAAACAGCTGAGTCAGCAAGGGGACAGAATGAGTCAGAGGCACAGAGGCCCCAGGGGCAGTGGGTGGAACAGCTGACAGTTACTGAGTACCTGCTATAGCTTCTATTCTCAACATGGGGCATCACATCGAATCCTTGTAACAACCCCCCTGAGGAAGGGAGAATTGTCCCCATGTCACTGGTGAGGGCACTGAGGCTTAACAAACATGGCCCTACATGAGGGTACTGAGACTTAAAGAAATGTGTCCCTCTGTGCCACTACAGAAGAGAAGAGCTAAGGTTAGCACTCAGGTGCCTGCTAAGACACCCACAGGGCCTGCCTGAAGAAGAGGCTACACCCACATTCCACCTCTGGGACCTCTCGGCTCTGAGGACGTGTGGAGACCTTTGATCCTGGTGCCCACAGAGAAACCTTGCCCTGCCCAGAGATAGGCTGACCTTGGTATTGGGACAGCCTACAGTGCCCAGGGTCTGCCCTTGTGGGCCACCATGTCAAGTCCCAGGCAGAGGGGGCAGCTCTGCCTGCTGAGTTCAGTAAGGGCTCAAGGCCTGGCGGGCTCAGTCCCCTGAGGAAGCCAGGATGCCTGAGTGCCAGGGATGCCTCAGGACAGCACAGCAGTCAGGAAGGGGTGCAGAGTCCAGTGTCCATGAGACCTGGGTCCTAGTCCCTGCTTAGCCTCTTTCTAGCTGAGTGGCCTCAGGCAACGCTCTGAGCCTCAGCTTTTCCATCTGTAAAACAGGGAAAACAACAGGACCCTCCTGATCAGTTGTTGGAGACATTACATGAGAAATGCCTTGTGGCAATCTTGCTAGTGCCAGCAGGTTATAGTGTTCTTCTAGGGCACAGAGTCTAAAAGTCCCTCTTCATGTGGCCTCCTGCTGCCACCTTCTTCCCAGAAATATTTAGCATTATTTGAGGAGGAGCTGAAGAAGATGCAGGATGACCACACGTTACAGCTGAAGGAGGCTCAGCGCTGGAAGGACTGCTGGAAGAGCTCCGTGCGCACCATCCAAGGCCTGTATCTGTGACCCCCTCAACTCAACCCAAATAAAGGCTCATTTTGTATGCACTCCTTCTTTACACATCTGTCTGTCCACCCACCCACCCGTCTACCCACCCACCCACCAATCCATCCATCCATCCATCCATCCATCCATCCATCCCATTCATCCCTGCTCTGGGCCCAGCACTAAAGCTTCATCAGTGACCAGGGCACAGTGTGGTACCTATCCACGTGGGCATCAGTTCCAGAGAGGGGGACTGACGTGAAAGGAGTCCCGCGTGCCAGCAGGGATGGTGGTGACAGGAACGGCTCGCTTAAAAGAGACCAGCACTTCAAAGGAAGGAACTTCCAAAAGTCACACTTGGTACTTCACCTTAGAAAATGAAATAATTAAAACTTATAGGAAAGAGTATATTTTACATTTAACAAAATGTGGGTGAGTTTTTAACTGCAACTATGCACTGAGCCTCAAACCAATGAAGAACTAACCCAGTGTGGATTGGGTATCTGCCTGGCAACCTGCCTGGCCAAATACAGCATTCTGGGAAAAACTCTTCTAGGCCTCCTTACTTTTAATCCCTCAAGACTCAGATCATTCTCTCTGGAAACCTCCATCCTGCTGTGTTTTTAGTCGATTTTCTCCTCTTCGAGTGCTTAGTGTCTCATTTGTCATCAGCTTTCTTTGCCACTTGGACAGACTGCTCACTCTCCTTCCTTGACATCACAAACTCCTGTTTCTCTTTACATAGTTTTGGCGTCAGTTTACATTTTTACATGTTTTCTCTCTTTTAATGACTCAGGAGGTAGGCCCCTACATACTCAGGGTGCCAAAAAAATGTATACACATTTTAAGCAAGGAAAAAACTGTATTAAAATTGTAATACTCAATATATACTGATAACAAAAGATGAATACAAGTCACACTTGACTTCTGCAGTTACAAGAGGTGCTCAGAGTGGTTACCGTCAGCGCCCAGACACTTCTGATCATGGCGAACTGCTGCTTGAGCTACGTTGACCAAAGTGTCCCCTTGTATCACTGCGCATGCTGTTTCCATTTCTTCCTGAAGTACCGCCAGTGTAGCTGGTTTTCTACAGTATGCCACATCCTTTAAGGTTCCCCATAGGTAGAAGTCAGGGGTGTTAAGTCAGGAGAATGTGGGGGAAACTCAACCTCACCTCTTTGACCTATCCATTGTCCTGCCAAATGGTCTTGCACTCCTTTAATGACAACCGTGCTTCCACCATTTTCTTTGACTGTCCTGCCTGTCGCAGTGTGACGCCAGCATTCATTTGATTAATGCCATCTTTTGAGTGCACGTCATACTACACATTGCTCTTGTAATTCAATTCAACTTCAAAAATTAACACATAGATAACATCTCTTAAAATGTGCATACTTTTTTTTGGCACCCTGGGACTTGCTGGTTTCTTCTGACTGCCTTTTCCTTTCTTCACCTCAGCATCTAGTGCAGTATAAATGTTGTACCAGTGGGTTGACCGAGTATTATGGAACCAGCAATATTGTAGTTGGTGGCTTTACTTCAAGTGTTAGTTCCCCCACCTCCATGCCTACCCCACAGCTGGGCCCTTAACCAGCTGACAAATCAGTATCTGCATCCTTGGAATCATCCTAACATACGGGCCTCTCACAAGTCGAGAGTGCGTAGAAGCGATCTCTTACATGACCAAGGCCCTACCCTCTTGTTTCTGTGACCTCTTGCTACACAATATCGATTTAACCTTTCATTATCCCCTGTTTTCCACTGTTCAGTGGCTGTGTGGCCACTGCAGCTTTAGGGATCCGTATCTTGTGGGGATTAGCTCCTTTCAGCTGACTCACCTTGGAGGCCTTTGTGGGCAGATTAGGGAGGTTTGCTTGATCAGCATATCCTTAGCTGTACCACGGCTGGGATTTTAGCAAGGCTCCAGCAGTCTCTCCCTTTTGTTTTTTTGATCTGTTGTGTTTGGTATTTTCTGCTTACTCAGTTAAAACAAATGCAATTGTCTACAAATTTCTCTGTATTTGTTCGTGAGGCAATAGCTGATGGAGAGGGAGTGATCATAATATTGATGATTAACCCAAAGTAGATCTGTCCAAAGATCCCTGTCATCATGGATCTATTTTTCCTGACCTTATAATGCAAAAGGCACTGGGTTTCATCCACACCCGTATAATTTTGAACATGTTGTTTAGCTTCAAAAATGAGTTAAAAAATTTTTAACTGTTTTTGCTAAAATTATTTGCAAATAATAACTCAGAGAAAAAAGATGAAGAAACCTAAATTGTTTCTCAAGTTCACAAGGGAGATGAGACATGGAATCACTTCCTACATTGCCCTCCACTGTAGACATTTGAGGAACGAATCAGGTGCTCTCCGAGCTCAGCTAAAGGGGATCACTTTTAGGTGGGGGCTTCACGGAAGACTCCCCAGGGGAAGAATTCCTCAAGACACTGAATATTGCCACAGCCAAATCCCTGTGCCTCATTTGGTGGTCACTAAGGTGATAGAAATGAGAGTTTTGGTTTTGGTTTGCTTTTTGAAGTCAATACGAGAAGACACAGATGAATTCCGGTGGGAAGTGAGTGGAAGAGACCTTGATAACGCTGCCTATGGCAGCTGTAAAGTCCAACAGGCTCTGGGGGGGAGGGCAAGGGTGTCTGTTTCTTGGGCTGCACTGCAAACACCCCAAAAATCCATCAGGTGAGATAAAAACAGTATGAGGAACAGACAGGTGCTTGGAATATGGTTGCTCTCTCCCCTCCATTCTCAGTGGTGCTCGCTGCACTGAAAGAGGGAGGAAAGGACAGAAATTCAACTCAACCAAGAGCCTCAGTCCTGTCTGCCTTGTGCAGGTGTTTTGGTGTCTGCGTCCCACGTGGCTCCCTCCAAATAAACAGACTCCCCGCCCCAGGCGTGGACGAAAATGCATGAAGGGCTTTAGATGGAGGTTTCACACTTGAAATGCTCGCACCTTTCTCAGCCCTGGATAAGCTAAAACAAACCCATCTTCCCTCCTCACACCTGGGGCTTCACTAGCACACCCAGAGAGGTTATGATGGAAAGGAAATGCAAAACCTTCTCTCAAATCATTTACCAAATTTTGTATCTATATGTTACTTTCACATATTCTGACCTACTTTCCCCTACAACAGGGAAGAACCACTGTAACTGAAGAGTAACCAATTTGTGTCATCTCTGATGTCCATTAATTCCCCTGAAATCTAATTATATCCAGGGCAAGGGGGTTACTTCTTGAATTCCCTGGGCCTTGGACCATTCCCAAAGAAAATAAACACAACTCCATAATCTGGCCTTGCTATGCCAGCTACCCAGGGACTTCTGAGAACCTCCCGATATGTCTTAGTCAAAAATCTATCAGTAAGCATGAAAAGATAATATCTTAAGTCACAGGAAAATGCAAATTAAAACCTCAATGTGAGCTCTATATCACCACTGGAGTGGCTAAAATTAAAGACTGACAATACTAAGTCCTACAGTAGACCAACCAGACGTCCCATTTTAAGGGGACAGAAAACAATGGTATTGGCCTGTTTCAAACAGTACATTTGGCCAGCCTTGTCTCACTGGGCTAAAGTGTCAGTAGGCTGACCATATATACCATTTGAAATGGGACAGAACTGTTTGTTTTCTGTCTCATTTAAAACGGGACATCTGGTCAGCCGATTGAGAGAGGATTTGGAACAACTGGAACCCTCATACATTGCTGGGGGTGAGGGGGAGAGTCCGAAATGGTGCAGCCACTCTAGAAGACAGTTTAATGGTTCTTATAAAGTCAGACATGTACTCATCCCGCACCCAGCAATTCTCCTCCTAAGTCTTTATGCGTGCGATTTTTATAGTGACTTTATTCATAATAGCCCCAAACTGAAAGCTACACAAACGTGTATCAAATATGAATGGATAAACAAATTGTGATATATCCATGCATACAATGGCATACTACTCAGCAATCAAAAGGAACAACTGATGTATGCAACAGCATGGGTGACTCTCAAAAGCATTATGCTAACTGAAAGAAGCCAGACATAAGACTGCATAGTGTATTACTCCATTTGCATGATGTTCTAGAAAAGGGAAAGCTATAGGGACAAATCAGACCAGTGTCCACCACTGGGGGCTGGATGTAGGTGGGGAGGAAATGGACTGTAAAGGGGAACTTTAGAAATGATTAACTAGTTTGGTATCTTGATTGAATAATTTATCAAAATTCATCAATTATACATTAAAATTTTTCTATAATATGTAAACTATTCATCAGTAAAGCTGATTGTTTTAAAAAGCTAGCTGCAGAGTATAATTTTTCTTCATATGTAAGATAGTATAAAAATGAAAGCCCTTTGCAAGGATAAAGGATCTTTTAGACTTGTCATATCATGTTGTTTTCTGATTTGTTTTGCACATTGGACTCCAGAACTTTTCCTAATATCCTACTTCAGCTGGCATTCTTTCTATTGGGAGCAGCTTTTTACATCTTTCCCATCTTAAATATGAAGCCAAAAGATGTTATGAACACTGCAGAATCCAAATTCATCCAGTTGTATTATTTTAGGTCTGTTAAATCCACTGCAGTGTTTGGAGCAGATGAGAGGAGAAGGGAGAGAGAGCTCTGAAACAGACCGAAATACAGCAGGAGAATGGAGGGAAGTTCCAGGGAGAGGCCGTTGGGCATACTTGGGGACTGGATGTGGGAGCATAAAAGAGAACTAAAGAAGAATTTGAGCAGTTGCCCACTGCCTTTAGGAAAACCCCAAACTCCTGAGCATGGACTATCAGACCTTCCTTGATTTACTTTGATCTACTAGATTGACAGTGTTCAACCTTTCGGTGTCCCTGGGCCACATGGAACTGTCTTAGGCCACAAATAAAACACACTAACACTAATGATAGCTGATGAGCTAAAAAAAAAGGGGGGGGGTCACAAAAACATCTCAGAATGTTTTAAGAATTTTTGTTGGGCCACATTCAAAGCTGTCCTGGGCCACAGGTTGGACGTGCTTGCAGTAGATCTTTTCACTGAAATCAAAAGCTCTTTAATATGTGAGGCACTCCATGAAAGTTTGTTATTTAACAACAGGTGTTCAAATATATACTGGTTGGTTGTCTGTTCATCTTCTGATGCACATTTGTGCATTTTCATTTTGGGCTATTACAAACGAAGTTGTTATTTATATTCTTGTCCAGGTTTTTATTTGGGGGGGGGGGGGGGGTGGGAGAACATATGCTTTTATTTCTCTTGGGTAAATCCTGAGAATGGAATTGCTGTGTCACATGGTAGGTTTAATATATCCATACAATGGGGTACTACTCAGCAATAAAAAGACACGAACTATTGGATGAATCTCAACAGACAACGCTGAGTGAATGAAACTGCCCCTCCCAACCAAAAGGACAGCTGATACTGTGTATAAAATTCTAGAAAAAGCAAACTAATCTATAGTGACAGAAAGCAGATCAGTGGTTGAGAAGGCAAGGGACAGATAAGCACAAGAGATGAGGATTATAAGGGACATGAAGGGAATTTTTGTGGTGATGAATGTGTTCATTATTTTTATGGCAGTGATAGTTTCCCAGCTGTATACATATGTCACAACATCAAATTGTACATTTTAAATGTGCAGCTTATAGTATATCCATTATACCTCAATGAATCTGTAAAAAACATACTGCTTGAATAAATAACAGGCCCTCAGTAAATGCATACAAAATGAATGCAGGGAAGTATTTAATACTGGTTTAACGAATATAAACCAATATGTCCAATACATGTTAGTAGAATTTATGTGAAGAAATAAGTGAACAAATATTAGGTGTTCAGTGATTTTAGAATGAGTGAATTTAACAAGTATTTATGTCATGGCTATCATGTGCCAGGCACTATTCTAGGCTCTGGGAATGTACTAGAGAACAAGACAAAGATTTCTGTGCTCATAGAGCTTTAATTTGAGGACGATAGTAGGCATGAAAAGAGAAGGAAAATGCATATAATGTGCTCAATAGGTGCTAAGGAGAGATAAAGCTAAGAAGGGAAACAACGAATATAAGGGAAGGACATTAACGTTTTTAAGAGTGTGGCCACCTCCTTGCAAGGGTGATGCTTGAGAAAAGACTTGAAGGAAATGAGTGGACCAGGTAAATGTCTAGCAGAATAAAAACTAAATGAACAAGAGTTGAATGAAACGTGTGATGGGAGGATGAACTCAACAGCAGGAGCGCATTAAGTGCTGGTGAGGTCTGCTGAGTCCCGGGCCCTCCCGGCCCTGCCGTACTTGCGTTATCCACGAGGAGGCGCTCCTGCGCCCATCCCGCAGTCGTCTTCGCCGTCGGCCCGTGCACGGGCACGCGCAGAAACCGCTAGGCGGCGTCGGTTTCCCTTCCCACGCGCGGACGCCGGCGTGGCCCGACGAGGCCGGGGTGCTCACGCGTGCGCGGATCTGAGGCCAGGCTGCCCTCGGAGCGGGGCGGGGCGGAGCGGAGAGGGGCGGAGCAGGGTGGGGCGGGGGTTTGAGGTGATTCCCGAGCCGCCGCCGCGGCTCCGGCTGTGCGGGGAAACCGAAAGTGGGCGGTGGCTGCGACTGTGGCCCTGGCGAAGACGGCCGCAGGAGCTGGGCCCAGAGACGCGGCGACGGGCTGTGGGCCCCCGGAAAGAGGTGAGCGTAGACCCTGCTGCGGGGGGCGCGACAGGTGCTGGGCGAAGACCCACAAGGTTTCGGGCGGGCGCGGCGCACCTGTGTCTCCAGCGGGACTCGGACGGGCCCGAAACCCCTCCCTGCAGCTTCAGGGGATGCCGCGGTCCCGACCCTCGGAAACCCGGTAGGGCGCCGGGGTAGTTGGAGTTCCAGAGCGTTGTGTTTTAAATCTCCGATGGGACCCCTCCTCGGGCCACCTGGGGCCGGGATGAACGTTCACCGGGAGTCAGACGGATCCCCCTGCCGCCTGGGAAACTCAATTCAGTGGGGGAACTGCAGCATAGGGGTGTGGACAGGGGACGGGAGATGCTGACCAGGAAGTGGTTCCCGGGATCGGCGGGACCAGCCACGGCCGCCTGCCTGAAGACGGGGATATGGGAGCCCCAAGCTGTTTGAACTCCCAGTATTTTACATCAGGAGTGTTAAGTTCCCTAAAAGCATGGGCTTCTCTTTATAAGACCAGCCTATTCAGGCCGCTCAAGTAATGCAGGACACAAAACCACCCATTCCTCTCAAACCGTGGGTGCAGAGCTCCAAGCTCTGAAGGAAATGTGAATCTGTCAGTGAGTTGTCTCAGTTCTCACCGGGATCCAGCAGGGTCAGGTTCTCAGGCTCAACTTCATGGGAGGAGGCTTGGAGCCCGCACACTTGGGCTCTGATCTACTTAAAAGGTATAATATATTTTCATTTATAACCAAGGGTGTCATTCCCTAATAATTTCAGAGACCAGAAAAAGGAAATATCTATTTTAGAAAAAAAATCATGGCCCTCAAAGGATTCTGAAAACCGCCCTACAAAATAAACCAAACCATTGATCTAGGTCATAACACCACCACCACCACCCCAATCATGCAGATCGAAAAATTGCAGAAGCGTATTCTTCTGCAACAGCTTTAGTGATATGCAACAGCTTTATGGCAGAACGTGAAACTTGGACCCAAGTCCCCAACTTATCCTGGGCTGCCTTAATGTGTGAGTGTTACATACTGCAAATAGTGTGGGTTTTGCAGACCTGGGTTGGAATCTGGGCTTGTCCTCTTACTAACTGTGATCTTAAACAGTTACATACTTTCTTTGAGCCTGGTTTTCTGTGTACCAAGTGGAAATATTTAACTTAGTCTGCAAGGCTTTTGTGAGATAATTACTGTAAATCCTTTCGCTTATAATGCTAGTCAGGAAATGTTAACTCTCTTCCTTCCACCAAACTTTCCGTAATTTACATAATTGGATTTCAGTTTCTTAGAGGCCCCTGCCTTAAATTCTCTATGTAATATAAAGTGGCACATGGTAGTGATTTTTGCAGTTCCATTCAACTGGCACGCAGTTAGTACCAGTTGCATGTGAAGTACTGTGCTGTGTGCAGGGAATTGCACCCTGGGACAACTCGATTAGAACCCAAGTCTCCTGTGCCCAGTCCAGGGTCCTTCAATGGCACACAGCCTCACTCTGCAAGTTAAACACAGTGAGACTGTGATGCTGCAGTTGGTGGTGCCCTCAGATTTCAGTCCCTGTAGATTGGAAATGAAATGTAATCCCTGCTAATGCTGAAGTGTACCGGTTGAGCATGGCTGAATGAACTATTGTATTTTGTACCAAGAGATTTAAACTCCTTGAAGGACCTCTAACTTTTTTGTGCAGTATAATCTAGTTGGAGACTAAATATGAATGCAAATGAAAAACACTTTATAATCCAACTTTAAGTGCCTACTCTGTGTTTGATCAACTGCTGTTTTCAAGAACTGAGATTTGACATAGAGTGAGAGCTTTGCCTTTGGGCGGATAAATACAGGAAGGACAGAAATGCCTTGGGCTTGGAATGACACCTCACTCCATATTTGTGTGAATTGGCTTTTCTTTAGGCAAAACCTACTTTCCCTGCCCTCTTCTGCTACCTTTGTGCTTTTAAAAGCTTCATTCTTTTCATTATTTTCCATTGGACCAACTAAAAAAATTTTGTCAACAAAACTATATAAAAGTCATTTTGTTATTTTTTAGCTGAAGATGTGTATATTTGCCAATTAGAGCTTCTGATCAGCACAAGATACTCAGTGTGACCCCAAAGTGAATTCAGTATTTTAGCCCTGCAGCTTTGTCAAGAAAGAAAACCTGTGATTCCCATTAGACTTTTGGACCCCATTTCAAAACTCGAAGGATTCCAAGAAAAGTTGAGAATCATGGATCTTGTCCACCTTCCTTACTTATCTTCATGTGAAAAAAGAAACCTGAAGTGACTTGCCCAGAGGGTGGTAGCTAATTAGTAGCAGAAATAGGATTAAAACTCATACTCCTAACTAGGCTACTTTGTCATCTGTAGTATATACATTTATGGAAAGCCCTGCTTATATATTCATAGTACGTAGTTGGTAATGCATTCATAATTTGGAGCTTGAAATTACACTAATAAAAAAGAAAACTGCTTCCTAAAGATACCCTAAGGAAGTATGTCATCATCTGAGGGCATTAATTACTATCCTTTAACAAATAGTTGGTAAAGAAGTAATTCAGTTGGTAGCAAGCAGACACTTGGAGAAAAAAGATAATGAGTTAAATGGTTGTCAGATGTGAAATCATGTGAAAGGGCCTTAGACAAAAACCTTCCCTCTCTGGGGCTCAGTGCATCGGTTCGGAAGATGAGGGGTTTGGGACAGACTAGGTGATGTCTAAAATCTTTTCAGCACATACATTCTGGGCTTTAGGGGCTGGGCTTGTTGCTAAAATAGTATCTTCAAGGATAAGGGTAGCCAGTGACCAGAAGTATATGCCCTGAGGAGATATAAAAATTGGGTAGCTGACTAAAGAAGATAAGAGAGATTACTTGGTGATTTCAGTTGACCTAATAATTCTTCTTTAGGGGTTAGTTCCACTTTACAACTCGCATTTATGACATGAAAAATGCACTGAGGAAGATGAGGCAAACAGTACAGTTAGAAATATAGTTGAGAAAAGAGAAACTTAGAGAAGAGAAAGCACAGATGAGAGCTAGGTTAGCTTGGCTAAAGGTCTTTGGACACCAGTAGTGAGGAAACTCAAGCAACAGGAAGCAGATAAAATGCAAATAAGTGAGCCAGGGAGGATCAATCAATGGTAAAGTCATGTAACTATAAGATACCAAAACCAGGTTCTTCAGAATAAGACTTTCTTGGGACCATTTTCAGGTGTATTAAAGATAAAAGCTGTAAATTTCCAAGATACAGTTTTGAATGTGAGAATTATTTTAGGCTATTGAAATTGTTAAAATCTTACTTTCCTAAAAGTTGACATTATTTTCCCCTACCCCTTACCCCACTTCTTCTACACTATTAGCACTTTGGAGTACTCAGGATTAATTGTGTAGTGAAGAGAAAAGGGACAAAATGAGAGGGCAAAGGGTGTCAGTTGCCACCATTGAGTATTTGCCACAGTTGGCAATTCATTTGGGTTTGAATGTTGCACCCTGCAATCAGAATGTGGCAGATGGATGTCTCATGCTGCCTTAAGGGCTAGTTGCTAAGCATACCTTAGGGTTGCTCTCATTGTGCCCTAAACCAAATTTACTTTCAGAAGCTGCACTATACATGTGGAGCGGCTGTCCAAAAGGAAGCCCTAAGTTTGGAATCCAGAAGCCCTGGATTCTTGTTGTGGTCCTGGCCATAAAAACTTGTGTGAGCTGGAATAGTTACCATGAGCCTCAGTTCCATCAGTAAACTGAGGAATTTGGAGATAGTGTGCATGTGCCCATGGGCACTCCATGTGTCCCTCAGCCCCCCATGCTGAGGTTGGGCCCACCATCCTATGCTGCTTTCCTAAGCCAGTCAGGACCTGGGGACATTGTGGGATGACAGTCTGGCAGGGAGTTTCTGCTGTTAGAGCCTTTTTGCCAAAGCAGTAAGTGACTTTTTGCCTACTGTTTAGGTGAGAGATTTTGGAGGAGGTCCAGTGGCTTTCTTACCAACCTTGCCAGTTCATAAGTATGTTAATGAGGCAAGTAAGACTAACTGGGAAAATTCTATTTCTGATTTAATGCTGTACTAAAAATTTCTCCAATCCACCAACACTTACATCATTGCACTCTTAGCCATTTAAATGCATATATTCATAGGTGGTTTCCCACCCACACCATGCTTCTAGGAAAATGTTTTTTAAGTAACTACTGAATGCCAAGTATTGTGATAAGCATATACTTTTGACACTTGTCATTCGGAAAGAGAGGCAAGGAGAGGAGGAGGAAAAATAGAGCAAGGGAGTAAAAGTCAAGTGCAATATGTTGTGATCTTTTGGGGCCAGTTTTTTCCTCCTCGACTACAGCCCTTGGTCAGAGTCTGAAATAAAAAATTGTCTGATTAAATAATTTCCCAGACCCAGCTCCACTTTACTCTGATGTTTAGGATTTTTATTCAGCTCAAGCAGCACATTTAAAACCCTTTCTTGTCTAGGGAAACCCTTAAGAATTTTAACCTGAGAAGCTGTGGTCTAAAACAGAAATGGCAACTTTATTTCTCCCTACCCAGCCTAACTTAGGGGCCACCAGGGCTGGCATAACATTCTCAGAATAAAACAAATTTGAATTCTCTTAAACTCTCAATTATATTCATCACAATACTTTTAGAGAATAGAAATGAAGGGGGAAGAGATTTGAAAGATCAAAATAGTAACTTTAAAAATTTGGGGAGCCACTTTAGAGAAACTTTCAAATTTAATTTTTGGAGGGAGATGCCTTGTTTTTAGTAGAAGGTATCCAAGATGGTAAACTTGATTTTTATAGTTGGAGGAAAGTATTCTTATACACTCTACTTTACAATTTATAAAAGTTCTTGAGTGTAATTACCATCTTCAGGAAATCTCAAAATCTGCCATGGTAGCCAAGGAATTAAAAAACTTAAAGTGTGTTTTCATGCAATGTAGTAGACTAGAAAATGATAGTGATTTTTTTTTTAAACTTTGATTGTATCTTTCTTTTTGTTCAGTGTTTAAAGTGATGTTTTAATGAAGGAATTGCACACCAGACTGGAAAAAACTGATGGGCAGGAGTACAGGAAATACATCTGAGTAAGACACACAACCATATTTACCCTTCCAGGTTTTACTACACTCAACTGCTTCTCACCAGCTTTGAGATCCTCAGTCTTACAATCTAAGGGGCTGCCCTTCCCTCCAAAAAAAATGGTTTGCAAATAGAGAATTATGGTATTCCATGAAAATAGCATATTTTTAAACAGGCAGGAGGTTGAGGAACGTGGAGGGTGACTTAATTCAGATTGCAGCCTGATGGCCAAGCCCTGCTTCTAGTCTTCTCAGGTGTAAGATCCTTTTTTGTTGTTAGCTTTTTAAAAAAACTGTATGGAACCTCACATACCAGGAGTTGTATGTCCGGTATCCAGTGGTTGATAAACTATATAACTATCAAAAGCTATTGTTAATTCAATATCAGTGTGGGTTGTGAGGCCCAACAGTGTCGGTACACTGTCGGAAAAACAGGAATATGTGTAAGCGTGACACACCAGGGATCAAGCAGTGCGTCCTGCTCATCAGGATATATGGACTCTTCGCAGTAACACTGTGGCCTGCTCGTGAGAACACTGGCTCAGGGTGGAAAGGCCCAGAAATAGTGTACCTGACGGTTCTCAGCCACAGCTTGGTGGCACACAAATGGATATACCACATTTGTTTATCTATTCAACTGTTGATAGATATTTGGATTTTTCCCAGTTTGGGGGCAATTATGAATAAAGCGGCTATAAACATTCAAGTATGGATGTTTGTGTGGACATAATTTTATCATTTCTCTTGGGTACTTACCTAGGAGTGGGTTTGCTGGATTGTATGATGTATTCTTTACTTCGTAAGAAATTGCCAGACTCTTTTCAAAGAACCATTGCAGTCCCACCAGAAATGCATGTGTCCCAGTTCTTCTGCATTCTCCTCAGGACTTGATGTTGTCAGTTTTTAAAAATATAAGCTGTTCTAATAGTTGTGTATGATACCTCATTGTGGATTTAATTTGCATTTCCCTAATGAATAATGCTGTTGAGCATCTTTTCAAGTGTCTTTGTGGCCATCTACATCTCACCTTTAATGAAGTATGTGTTCAGATCTTTGGCATATTTTTAATTGTACACTTTGTTTTCTTATTATTGAGTTTTCAGAGTTGGTTTTATATGCTGGTTAGCAGTCCTTTACCAGGTATGTTAAGAAAATATTTTCTCTTAGTTTGTGGCTTGTCTTTTATTTTCTTAACGGACTGTGAAAGAGCAGGAATTTCAAATTTTGAGATCCAGTTTCTCAGTGTTTTCTTTTTTCTTGGTGGTTCCCTGGCTGGGAATCGAACCCAGGCCGCGGCATTAAGAGCACCGAAGCCTAGCCACTACACCACCAGGGAACTCCAGTGTTTTCTTCTGTAGTTGTAAAAAGTTTTTGCCTAACCCCAGGTCAAAAAGATTTATTCCTATGTGTTTTAAAGAAGTTTTATAGTATTAGCTTTTTCTTTTAGGAGCTAAGTGATCATTTTGAGTTAATTATTATACATGGTATGACATTCAGTTTTTGCATGTAGATAACCAGTTAGTCTAGCGCTGTTTGTTGAACTTTCTCCATTGAATTTCCTTGGTATCTTTGTCAAAAACCAGTTGACCATGTATGTGTGGTTCTGTTTCTGGATTATGTATTCTGTGTGACTGACATTTTGACAGTACCACCTCTCTTATCCCCATCTTTTAGTCCTCAGCTTGGAGTCTTTGTTCAGTCATGTCCTGCCACTTAACTGCCTGGAATTCTCAGAAGCAACTATGTACTTCTCTGTCACTTCTGTGCCTTTTGCACTTTTGTGTTCCTTTTACTTGGGGCTGATACCTCTCCCCATCTCTGTCCCCGGCACGCCGTCTCTTCCTCCTTGCCAGACTGATTCCTTATTGTACTTCAGGACTCCATTCAGGCCTCCTCCCCTCTCTGGGAAAGAGTCCCAGATGCCTTCCCTCCCCAGGATAGTCTTTGTACCTTTCTGACTTCCCCTGTGTTCTCATAGTGTTCTGTGCTTTTCTCTACCATAGCAGTTATTTCCCTGTATTGTAATAGCACAGAAAGTATTCAGTAACAATTTATGGAATAATCTAGTAAGTGTAAACTGAAAATCTATTCAAATTCACAGACAAATGAATCATATCATAGTAACCTTCTATTGTTCTCTTACAGGTAAAGATGCTAGAAGCAGATCTAGTTTCAAAAATGCTACGAGCTGTTCTGCAGTCTCATAAGAATGGAATAGCACTGCCTCGACTCCAAGGAGAGTACAGATCCTTGACTGGAGACTGGATCCCCTTCAAGCAGTTAGGTTACCCTACACTAGAAGCCTATCTGAGAAGTGTGCCAGCAGTTGTCAGGATAGAGACCAGTAGATCTGGAGAGGTAAGAAGGTAATGGTGCATGTCAGAAGAGTCAGACCAATTCTTCATTGCCTGTCTAGCACTTCCAGTCTCATAACCGTGAGAGACATCAGTGTGAAAAGTGCTGGTTAAGTGGTTTGGGATTAGTAGTGATAGAACAGCATCCAAGCACAGCCTCCATTCTAATTGCTTTGGTTAACCCCTCAAATTCTTTCCATTGTAAAGATAAGATTTTAACCATATTAAATAAGAAATTTTAAATTAAAATTTACCTAGTCTAAACATTCATA
Organism: Lyroderma lyra; assembly: GCA_004026885.1. NCBI lineage: Eukaryota > Metazoa > Chordata > Mammalia > Chiroptera > Megadermatidae > Lyroderma > Lyroderma lyra. The sequence continues at coordinate 103,099 of PVJL010003000.1, read as the reverse complement.
CAAAATAACTAAACAGGGGACCTTAACTGCCTAAACATCACACCCAGCCATTATAAACCTGCTACAATTGTTCTTGTCCAGGTCACCGATGACCTCCTGAATACAGATCTGACAGACAGTTTTAAATTCTCTGCATCTGACCTCACGGTTACCTCCTCCTACTATCTGGACCCTATGGATCATTCAGCACTTGGGTTGTTACAGGACCCTTCCTACCATTCTCCCCGCCTTTAGTCCCTTCTTCTCTCTAGTGTGTTCTTGACTTCACACCATTATGATCACTTTATTCTACAATTTTAAATCCATTAGCTTCTCTGGATTATAATATATATTAATAATATCATAGTCTCTGGAGGAATATTTCATGTATAACATGGGCAGTTTGTTGGTAGCAAGTAAATTTTTTATTGTACATAACCTGTGACCCAGCAGTTTTACTTTTTGGTATCTGCTCAATGTAAGTACCATATGAAAGATACAGACAAATCACCAGCCAAACGGCAAACAGAAACACCCATCCCTCAAAACAGTACATTTTTCTGGGTACATTTCTATGTATGTAAAGATATATAACAGGTATGGAATATTTCTCACCAAAACTTCTGGTAGTTACTCCTCTGCTTGCGGTGGGGCGGGGAGGCTGTGGATCGAGGAGGAAAAAGCGGCCCGGAAGCGGGAGAGTGGTCAAAGGGGAGGTCCACTGACCGGCAAAACTGTCTGCAAGGGCAAGGCATAAATTCATTAAATAGTATATTAATAATCCAGCTTTCTTAATCCTCGATTCTCCTGCCATCCTTTCTGTCCACTTGGCACCTTGTAATACAACCAATATAATGCCTGAGACAGTGCTTTCTATTCATTCTTTGTCTCTGTCTTTTTCTTTCTTAAGTTTCTTAAGGCTGAGAGGTTATTTTTTTCATCCTTAATAGTTGGTGCTTGATAAATACTTGTTCAGTATATGAAAGATCAAATATCTGAATGAATTGATAAGTTAATAATATTTCATATGGTTATTAAGCTATAATTCACTATTTTCCTATTTTGGACGTTTCTAGGTTTTGACTATTAGAATAGCCCTTACTGCACATATTTGGGTGTGTAACTTTTTATTCTTTTGAATTATATTCTTGTAACATTTTCAGGAATAGAAATACTGGGCCAAAAACAGGAGCATGTTTTGTTTGGCTTGTGGTGTAAAGCCTCATTGCTTTCCTGTTCTCAATTTCAGCTTAGAATCAAAGACTTACGCACTAGATGGGGCTTTAGAGGTATTCGAGTCCAATAGTCTGCATACTTTTTTCAAACATTTTTTCAAACATCTTTTTGAAGATGTCACACCAATTTTTTTTTTAAGATCAAAAGCTGAGCTGCTGTGTTTTACGCAGGTACAGAGGGCCTGGGTCTCCGCTTACCCCGCCTCGCGTGCACACGCTTGCCACTGTGAGGCCCCCGAGGCACCCCCATGGAATCCTATGGCCCCATTGAACAGTTTGAAAACCCCAGACCTAAACCCTGTAAAATCCTCTTTTATAGCTGCACCTGCTGAGATTAGGGAGGTAAATTGATTTGCCCTAAGTCACCTAGCTAATCTGTGCAGTGGCAAGACTAGGTTTTAGTGGTCTTTGAAAGGTAATGTAGCAAAGCAGATATGTGTACATACTTTGGATTCAGAGAGATAACCTAGCTGTATGACTTGGGAAGATTGTTTAACTTTTCTGAGGCTCTGTTTTTCCATTGTGTAAAATGGAATAAGACATATCTCACAGATTACGTGAGATGATATATGCACATCACATGGGTTTTTTGGTTCATTTGTTAATCCTATAGTATCTAACACACTGTAGATGCTTACTTAATAAACACCTGTTTAAGGAATAAATGAAATTTTCAATTTGAGGAAAGATTATTCAGTATGCCAGGCAGTACTTGATTTTTCTTATAGAGAATATAATTTTGTTCTAACATTATCAAAGAGAGAAAGACATGGATATTTGTATACAGCTTGATTTGGGACATATAAACTCACCAAGATCCACTTTTGAAAACTGGCCTCTAGGCCCCAGTGAATCTGAGAAATGTTTCTCCTCTTACTTTGCTGTCATAATAGGTGACCTGCTATGCTGTGGCCTGCACAGAAACTGCGAGGATTGCTCAGCTTGTAGCTCGTCAGAGGAGTTCTAAAAGGAAAACTGGGCGGCAAGTTAATTGTCAGATGAGAGTAAAGAAAACCATGCCATTTTTTCTAGAAGGTAAGGTTTTCTCACATGCTAAAAATGTTAAGCCTATCTATGAGTACATTGGCATATGGAATTATAGAAATATTGCTTGTATTCATGATTTGTTACCATTCGTATGTCAAGGGAAAAACCCTGAAGCTGTAATTCCCATTTGAATTTAAGTGAACATGATGAGCATGACTTACTAAAGGCAGTAATTACTCTGGGTGAAATAACAGAGAATAGATTTTAATTAAGCTTATGGAAAAGTGTGGTTTTATTCTTTTAGGTTATTTGAGGGAAAGCCTTATCTAGAATGTTGAATGAACCAAGAATTTATGATTTATTTATTTTCAGAAAAACATAAATAGTACACAAAGGTGTTATGTAGGCAACTTAACCTGTGTTTACAGAACACTCATCTCAAGAAGCTCACAATCAGTTCTAAAACGAAATTTCATAAATAGTTCCATGGTAATATAATGGCGTAGATGGCTGAATGCCACAATGAGCATTTCAGGTAAGGGAGCAATCACTGTGAGTGAGAATGGCAATGGGGGGCTTTGCAGTGAAAGGGATGCTCGAACCCAGACCCCAAACGATCGGAAGCGTTTAAATTGATGGGGAAGAGGTGGGGGACTGTGAAGCGACTGAGTGGCGGCATGTGTGAGAACACGAAGTGGCTGTCACTGAAGTGTCAGTTGGTGAGGAGCGGGAAAGCAACTGGGTGGTCTGGCAGAGGAAGCCGAGTTTTGAGAAGCCTCATCTGTTAAATACTCACCAGTCTACGACTTCCTCATGTTCTTACCCACTGTTCTGAGAATAGAGACCCACAGAAACCACCTGGACAGGGTGGCATAAGGAAACCAGGGTTTGGGGAAGCTAATTGATTCCATTCTGTATGTCTAACTTCATAGGAAAACCAAAAGCAACCCTCAGACAGCCAGGATTTTCTTCGGATTTTTCTATCAGCAAAAATCCCAATTCATCACTGTTAAGAGACAAAGGAAATTCTCTTGTAGTTAAGTCTGATGTTGAAATGTCACCTTACACATCACATGCAACTGTTGGAGGTGAAGTACTCAAAGATGTTCCAGTACAGAGGCGTGTGACCATGTCTGCCACCAACAGGTACTTATTTGGGCTTTATCTGGCTAAAAGGAGAAGTTTGGTGAACTTAGGATACTAAATGTTACAAATGTACGTTCGGGGTAAGAAGCAAAAACTTCGTTTTCTCTAATGTAAGTTCACATGCAGTAGAAAAATGCATCACTTTTACTTAGTGTCCTTTCCCTGGCTGCATGAGTATCTTTCTCTGAATATCTCCATTTTATATTTTTTTTCCTTCATTTTTAGTAATCTCTTCTCATGAAATTCGTTTTAAAAGCTCTCACAAGTTGTTCTAAGATGCTATTTCAGTATACTTACAACTCTTTCTGAACACTTTTCTTATAACTAATTCCATAAGTTGTAAGTAAAATCTGATTGATTTGTACACTGCACTGTGATCCAGTAATCATATCCATAATTATACAGTAGCACAATTCCATTGGCAGCACTGTACAAACAACTTGGTAAGGTGTCATAATCTGTTTGTACAGAACTTGCCAAGGTTATGACACCTTATGGAGTTGTTTATATAGTGACACCAATGTGAGAGCACGGTGACAAGTTTCCTTACTGAATTGTCAGATTTTGGGGACAATGACAGCTCTGACGGTGATTCCAGAGAAAGAGTTCCAAAATTGCTTTAAGGGTGGACTGGGTGCTGGCATTGATGCACAGCTTCCTAAGGACAGTACTGCGAAGGTGATCATAGTGATAGTCAGCAATGAGGTATGTAGCACTTTTTCTAGGATGAGTTCATGAAATTAATATATTGTCTGTTTTGCACAACTGCACAGTTGAGTAGTAGTGCAGAGACAGTACACAGCCTGAAGAGCCTAAAATATGTGCTATTGGATGCTTTATGGAAAAATTTGCAAACTCTTGATAGAGATGAATCAGCATCACATTCATCCATTTGTGACTTTACAAAACAAATTTTGTTGTATCAAATAGCTTTAATTTAGTGTTCAGACACTCCATTTTGTGTAAAAGAGAGTTTCTCTAGTCCTCCCCACCTAGCACCTCCTCAATACTAGAATATTTAGAAAGAATTAATATTTTTAAGTTAGGCAAAAGGGTATTCATTTTTATATTTTGGGGTTTGTTTTTTTTAATGAAGTAACCAACTCATAAATATTTTGCTATAATGGTATATATTTAATATTGTTTATGGTTCTTATAATTTTGATAAGGTCTGGAACATGCATAGTTAAAACTTGGATCTTAACTCAAAGCATTAGTTGGGTCTGGTATGTGACCTAGATAATGATTGTCTCCTCTGGTTGTATGCCTAAATTTTTAAATCCTACTTGAATCAAATCTATAAAATTTTAGCTAAATCAGGCATCCTGGATTGTGGGCCCCAGGGGAGTATTCTCCACCCCACAACCTGGTGTTCCCTACCCCTCATCTGGTAGCACTGAGTAGTCCAAGTAAGTGCCTTCCATCCCTGCAGGTAGCACCAGCAGTGACTGATTGGGGAACCCGCCAGCAGCCTAAATAGCCTACCCAAGATGGTACTTTTTGACCTGCAGCCTAGTGTGCTTTCACCCCTCCTACCTGGCATCACCAGACCCAGGGAAGTGCATTTGCTCCCATGGGCAGCATCTACAGAGGTCAAGCACGAGCCCAGCTATAACAGATGTATGTACCAGACAAGAATAGTACCATCAGAGCCCTGAAGACTAAATTATCAATGGAACCACACCCTACAGAAGTGGGCCAGGAGCTATGTACTAAACCTAAACAGGGTAAATGCCTGCTGAAATAGGACATTTAAATAGAATCTAGGGTCCTAACATACGTCCTAATGTCTAGGATACAAAACAAAACAAAAAAAAAAAAAATCACTTGTTATGCTAAGAACCGGGAAAATAACAACTTGAATGAGAAGAGACAACAGACACACCAACACAAGATAAATCAGATGTTGTAATATCTGTCAAGGATGTTAAGGTAGCTGTCATAAAAATGCTGCTGTGAGCAATTGCAAATATTTTTGAAAATATGAAAACATAGAAAATTCACCAAAGAAATAGGGCATAGGAAAACAGAACCGAATAGACCATAGTACTGAAAAATGCAACACTGAAATAAAAAATGCCCTGGATGACCTCAGTAGTAAAACAAATATGACAGAAGAAGAACTCAGTAAACCTGCAGATAGAACAATAGAAATTACTCAATTTAAACAGCAGAGTAAACAGACTTCAAAAACATTAAACCAGACCAAAACAAAAAAACAGCTTGCAGAACCTGAGGGGCCTATGGGGAAAAAACTAGCAGAGGTTAGGGACTTATGGGAAAGATAAGAAAGATTTAGTGTTTATGTTATCAGAGACTTAAAAGGAGAAGAGAGAATGGGGTGGAGTGAGTATTTGAAGGCACAGTGGTTGAAAACTTCTCACATTTGGCTAATGACATAAACCTACACATTTGAGGAGCTTAGAGAATTCCTAAGAGGATGAATCTAAAGAAAGCCACACTGAGACACCTCATAATTAAACTTCTGAACACTAAAGACAAAGAAAAAAATCTTGAAAACAAGCAGAGAAATGACACGTTACCTGTATAGTGAAATAACAGTTTTAATGACAGTAGATGTCTCATTTATAACCCTGGAGCGGGGAAATGGCACACTTTTCTACGAGGTCTAACAATTTCACGAACTCATCCTAGAAAAAGTGCTACATACCTCATTTCTGAGTATCACTACGGTCACCTTCGAAGTACTCCCCTTGGGAAACTATGCACTGATGCTAGTGCCTTGTCCACCCTTCAAAGAAAATGGCCATCAGAGCTGTGTCAGGCCCAAAAATCTGACAATTAAGTTTGTGAACTTGCCACCATGCGCTTCTGGTTGGCAGCACTGTACAAACAACTCAGTAAAGTGTCATTACCTTGGCAAGGTGTGACAGCGCTGATGGCCATTCCAGAAAAAGAGTTCCAAAATTGCTCTGAAGGGTAGAATAGGCGCTGGTGTCAGTGCATAGCTTCCCAAGGGGAGTACTTTGAAGGTGACTGTAGTGATATTCAGCAGTGAGGTTTGTAACATTTTTTCTAGGATGAGTTTGAGAACTTAATTGTCAGATGTGTAATACTGAAAGAAAAGAACTGTTAGCCACAAATTCTACATCATTCTATTTATTTTTACAACATGTGCTCTCCCTTGCATGTACCAGCCACTCCCCTAGGTACTGAGAACACAGGTAATTAAGACACTGTGGAGTCTAGTGAGGGAGATAGGCATGAACACAAGTTATGTCTCTGTGTGTATGTATATAATTTATTTCTTTTTACTCATATTTGGAAATATCTATATCCAATATATTAATAATTTATATAAAACTATTTTGGTGAGTATATGAGGTGGGGATGTGTTTATTTTTTACTAAATCATTTATTTGAGCAATCTTCTCTCTGGTTTGAAATGCCATTTTTATCATGTGCTAAGATACAATGTAAATGAAGTGTTTTTAAGCTCTCTACCATTTTACTTATCTGTTCAACTATTTTAAACGTTGTAACTTTATAATACATTTCAATAGATGATGATAACAGTCCTTCATTTTTAGTTACATTCCAAAATAGTCTTTATGCTCAACTTCTTAAACTGTTTATTTCTTTGCATGGTTTTCTTTAATTTTATATTGCTTGTTCCTTAAAGATGATTAATTGGAATGCTGACTTCCAAGTTCTTTTAAAGTCCTGGTTTAAATTTAGCTTTTAATACATTTTCTCTGGGTGCATATGAAAGCTGATTCCAGGTCTATTATCATTTTTGCTCATTTTGAGATATTTTAATGACTTGTTTTGCTGTTCAGTGCCACAGGAAGTGTAAATGAAAAGTATACTGCTTAAAACTTGGTATTAACTTTGCTATTTGAATTTTAACTTATTTCTTTTTATACCTTAGGTTTAACCCAAAGGCACCCTTTCCACCATCTTTTCAGATGCACCTCTCAAAAACCTGTGCTAAGGAAGCAAGTGGTATGTTTTCTAAACATTAGCTTCATGGTACATTTTGGCTTCTGGAGCCTCAGAACCCCAAGAAAAATATCTGGTGGTGGCTTTTGACATTTGCTCTCACTTTCTACTTGGAGTATATCTTTCCTAATTGCTTTAAGTTATGAATTTAAATGATCTAAAGAGAAAATAATACCTCCAAACATATCATTATTATTCTGACTTGAGGCCTTCATACCAGGCCTTGTCTATTTCATTTCCACCTGTCACCTACAGAGATAGTTGTATCTCTTGTTACCCTATCACTAATGAGAGGTTAAGATTTAAAATATGTAAATACAGGACCTAAACTCATAAAGTAATTTCAGCTGCTCTACCATTTAAAAACTGGGACCATAAACTGTTTTACTGATCACTAGTCATTTAAATATGAATGTAAATGATTCCTCAGGTTATAAAATCCAAAAGGGCTGTTAAGAAAGCAATTGGAAACACAATAAAGTCAAGAATCTGAAGATTAGAAATGCAACCACTGGTCATCTTGTCTCCTCCAATCAAAGTGTAAATCCCTTGATTATAGACCCACCTGAGAAACGGAGTATTTTCAGAGTTAGTACTTATGTTCCATGAAATTTAAATGTGATTTTTAAAGGATTTGCTGTTTTTAAGTATGATTCTTACTGAATTGAAGCCATTTTTCCGTAAGGACGCATTTCCATTATTTATTATAGAAATTAGTTGAACAATATGCTTTTTGTTTAAATCAATTACTTTCACATATGCATTTTTCTGAAACAGTCATTTTTCAGTATAGTTGTATACCCTTTAGAGGTTGTAAATTGTTTTAAATTAGAATACACTTTTTCAGCAGAACAAGGACTTGTTTCAGGAGGATTGCAATTCGCCTGGCAGCTGATATGCACCTATTTTTTTCCTAACAGCCCTTTTGGATTGTGCCGAATCATTTATATTCATATTTAGATACTTAGTGGTCATTGCTCACAGTTTAGGGTCCCAACTTTTAAATGGTGGGGTGTCAGAAATGATTTTATGAGTTTAAGTCCCATATTTATGTATTTTAAATCTTACGCTTTTATGAGTGAGAGAGTGACAGTGGACACAAGTATCTGCAGGTGCACTCTTACACACAACCTCGTCTACCTACTGGCAGCCTAAATTATTTCCTTGATTTGTTTAACAAAAGGTACAGAAAGTTTAACAAAAGGTGATGCCAGTGTCCCCACAGGGCAGATGTTGCAAAGACTCTCAGCTGAGCATCAGCTGTTGATACTCTCTCTAAGTGGACTTTGACCACTTCTGAGAAACTCATCTTTTTCTTTGTCCTTTTCCTTTTATATCATTATTTGGGAAGAACTTAAATAAATGAACTCTGCCTTTAATAGGAAACATATATGGACATCCTGGGCCCTTCTGTTCGCTGAGCCAAATTAAGTCAGCGAAGCCAGTTCTGTCCTGTGGTGGGTCAGGCAGGGTCAGCACCCAGCCATCCTCAAGCAACAGCTCTCCCTCATATGCCACTGTCCCCAAACCAGCCTGTGTGTCTATACCAGGCAGTGCAAAATAAATAATAATTGTTGAATCCTATCAAAATCCTATGTGATTAAAATATGAACATATTTTGTTTGTAGTTGTAAATTTTAATATACTCTGATCTGTATCCTAGTGAAATTTAGAAGAGATTTGGAATGAATTTTGTAGTTCTTAAAATAGCAGAACTGTCAAATTTCTTCCTGTCTTAGGAGGTTAACCTCAGGTATTCTAAGTTTTAAATAAAAACTGTGAAAAAGAAGAGTAAGTATTAGAAAAAGATAGCTGTAAGAGAGCTAGTCATCAACACTTGATAAATATTCACTCAAGAAAGATAAATGATTTGGATTGGGGAAATAAGAACAAATCATTAATAGTTACTGATGGGCTTCACACCTTTTATTTATGTTTATAAACTGAAACTAGGATGATTATTGTAAAGGGATCATTTTTTTGAACTTCTGTGTATTGCTAAATTGTTTTTCTCATTAATAAAAGGGAAAATTGATCATATCCTTATACTTGGACAATTTTTTGTTTTCTAGAAAATGTTCTTTGATCATACTATTAAAGCATTATCCTCATGCTTTGTGGAATATAGGTTTCAATTCAGCATTGCAGATATACCATTATTGTCTAAACTTTAACTTTTCTTAGTTGCAGTTAGAAAATTATTGATTAAATAATACATTTCATTATTCTTCATGAAGCAAGATTATTCTTATGTTTAAATTAAACTGTGAAGCACCCTTGCACAATAAAGGGGCTAGGTTCTTCTCTCTGTGGGTGGTTGGTGACCTTGCTGGTTTTTTCAGGGTTAAAGATGGAGTGAAGTTGTCTTGGTGCTGCTTTGTCTAATCTGGTTCCCTTCTAAATCCCTTGACCCTCAACAAGCCCGAAGTATAACAAGGCCTAATGACAAACATTAGGTAATGGGGATAATCTAAATTGTTAAGCATTTTGGTTAATTCTATCATGTTTTTAAATTTCAAGATCATTTAAATCAGAATGTTGAAAAACCAAATGTCACGCCTCCTGCCTCTTACACTTATAAAATGGATGAGGTTCAAAACCGCATAAAGGAAATACTAAACAAGCATAACAATGGCATTTGGATATCCAAGCTTCCACATTTTTACAGAGAATTATATAAAGAAGAACTTAATCAAGGAATTTTACAACAATTTGAGCACTGGCCTCATATTTGCACGGTATGTTTCTCTTTATTTCTCCCTCCTGACACCTCCTCCCTGCCCAACTTTCAAATTCTGAGTATGATTATTAGCTGAAATCATTTTTTTTCATAAGAATACTTCTCCATGATATTAATCATGTCTCCTTTTATCTAGGGAGCATGAAGCACTTTATATAACATTTCTTCATTAATCCTTATCTCTACACATATAGGTTCTTATTTATAGGAGAAGTGTGTCAAAGGTTAAGGACTGTGTGTGTTATAATTGCTGTTTTTTTATATTTTAAATTATTTAAAAAAATGCATTTAATGTGATAATATGTATACCATTTTGTATTGCACTGCTACCAATAGATACTTTACCATTTTAATAACAATGGTATTACTGGTAATAAAGTGTTTTTTATTAGCCTCAAATTTAATATGCTTGTTCCTAAGCATTTTAAAAAACAATCAGCTGAACAAATTTCAGTTATTTTGTTATATATTATACTACTAATATAACTAATATAACTATATACAATAGACTCTCTGTTAACCAAAACTTAACTGGCAAAAAAATTTGAAGAAATTATACTACATTTATCCAGCGTGGTGCCAGTTAATGGAGAATCTACTGTATATTAGTCTACATAACTATGCTAATTATATAACTATGCTAATATACCTTACACGTAACTATGTAATGTTTAGTTATAGTTTAGTTATTTTAATAATTTATAGAATATGCTTTTTATTAATATATATTTCAGATTTAAAATTTTTAACAAACTTCTTTGGAGAAAAAATTGAAAAGTGAGCTAACATCAATTTTCATACCTATTCCTACGTGGGAGTCGATTATAATAAAATGATAGATCAGAATAGTTTATTAGAAATCTTAGTTCAGCCAGAGGTAGAGACAACTAGATTCTTAAATCAAAGTAACTTTTAGATGTTTCTTAATGTTTTATTACATGTAATATATTCAACAATCTACCTATTTTAAATGGTAGCAATAGCAACTACTTGGTGCTTCTAAGCTTGTAGAATTAAATATGTATGACCAGTAGTATTTGTTAGAGGGCTTTCATTTTGCCCCACGTTGGGGAAAACGTATACTATTCCCTCTTTATAAGTATCTGGCCTACAAACAGCAAATATTTTTGTAACCACTTTTTCCTCTAGGCCACTGACACCCACTGGAGTCCTATGTGCTTTCTAGGCAAGAGTCATTCACTCATCCATCCATCATGTTTGTTCATTACACCATTTACTATGTATCTGCAGGTACCAGTCACTGCCTTAGGTGCTAAGAACACAGTAGGGCAATGTGACATGTTAGAATTCACAGTATAAAGGGGGAAAACAAGAACAAATATGAAACTCTGGAAATATGGCTGTCTCCCTACTTATAAAGTCAAGAATGCTTAATGGATATGAATGTAACCCAATTCGTGTGCAATGTGGAGTTTATTCTTATAATAGGAATTCCCAAGGTTGTTATTAAATTCATTTCATTTTTACTTCTTTCAAAGCCCCAGAATTCCTCTTGCTAGGATTGTAGGTAAGAGAGTATTTCTTTTGGAGTAAGTGCTGGTGTTGGTGCATAGCATCCCAAAGAGAGTACTTTGAAGGTGACCATAATGATATTCAGCAATGAGTTATGTAGCACTTTTTCTAGGATGAGTTCACAATCTTAATTGTCAGGCCTCATGTGATATTATATATGAGAGGTGTGTTTCTTCTATATCCAATTTGTTGGGAGTTTTTATCTTGAAACGGATGTTGAATCTTATTAAATGTCTTTTCTGTATCAAAAAAAAAAAAGAGAGTATTTCTTTGATGTTAAAACTTTACCTAAAATGAGGGACTTCTTACTAAATTTCAGGTGTTGAAACAACTGACTTTATTTTTTGGTTATTTCTTTCAGTGCTCAGTTTCATCTTTGTTGCACGATTACTTTCTGTCCGGTAATGAGGGTGGAACATAAAGCAGAAATATAATATGTCTTTTTTATCCATATGCTGTGTCTCTCAACTCTGAGTAGGACTATTTAAATGCAGTCACTGTCAGTCGTTACGTATGAACATTTGTGTTTTAGCTATGGAAAACCACCAATCTTATTGATGTCTGTTTATATTTTTCCAAAAAATATTTTAACCTCTGAATATACTGTTTAACAACTTACTGGTGAACAGTTTTAAACAGTTGCACCATGGTTATTTTTATCCAGTTTTAAACAGTTACACCACGGTTATTTTGCCTTTGTTCTCACTTCTTGCTTTTCACCTTACTGAAAAAGCAGAAACACTGATAGCATGCCCAGGCTGACGCAGTTATAAGCAAGGTCAAACAATCTCCAACACAATACAGAAAATCTAGGATAAGAAGAGAAAGATTGAGTAATATGTATCTCTCTAAATGTCTTGTGGTGTGACTAAAGAAATCGAAGGGCAGTGTACTTCTTTCTTTAAAAATGTGCTCTCCCCCCATCATATAAAACATACTATATAAAAAAGATTGAAAAACAAGAAGTAAGAGTTACCCATCTTTCTACCACCCAGAGATAACCACTTACAGGGATTTCCATTTGGATATCAGAATGGGCAGCATCAGCTTCAGTACCAACTGGCAGCTCTGAAGTTTTACCTCCATGGAGGGTCTAATTAGTTAATGTGCTATCAGCCACTTCACAAGGGCACTGGATGACACTTTGATACATGCAGAAAGACACTTTGAATCTTTTGTTCTTAACCTTTTGGATCTCTTCAGCAACAAAACATGGACTGAAGAGTTTTGAACACTAAAGAGAATATAAAGTCATACTAACAATGATGAACCAGTTTCATAGTAATCGTGTTAGGCAGCCTGTGAGGGAAATGAAAATTGTGCACACACTGTTGTGGGAAGGCAAAGAGCCCAAATGGTAAACCTGCAGACCATGGATACTGGAATCTAAGAGTTCCCCAGGATCCTAGGAGAAGGACAGCAACGCCTCTTGATGTCGGATTTCTAAAGAAGTGAAAATAAATCAAACAGCAGTAATGTATCCTCAGGCTTAATGGTATGGATACGATCTGTATAGCCATGCCAGTGAAATAGCAGAGAAAAGTAAATTGAGGACTTGAAAGTATAGCCATTATATCTCATTGGAGTCTAGTTTCTTTTTCTGATTTTTCACCAGTAAAGAAAACATGCAATAAACACACTGGAACAGTTTATAAATTTAATTTCAGTGAACATCTGAATTGGAGAAAGATGGACTAGCATGGTGGCAAAATCAGAATAAAGAGTTGAGGAGTAATGTGATGTTGCTGTCCTGGAACTTGAAACAGAGCAGCTACCCAGAGGGCCTTGTAATGCAATGGAAAGAATTTGGGCTTTGGAGTTAGGTTTTTGCCTTGCCATTTCTTGGCTGTACTACTTTCAGCATACAAATCATCACTCTACTCTAAAATATGACTATTTCTACCCATCTCACAGGGTTGTTAGAATTAAATGAGACCAAACTGTACAAAGCAGCTGCCAGTGCAGTACCCCAAACATAAAAGGTGTTAAGAAAAGGCAGCTGTTGTTTTCGAGTGGCAGCCTAGCTTGAATTAAAGCAGGTTACAGCCCGCTGGTAAACCAGAGACATGCCCAGCAAGCCCTACGGAGGAACTTGCCTCAATGAAAACAGGAAAAACTGAACAGGGAAGAACAAGAGTTTAAAACTGAAAAACAAAGGAACAATGAATGACTGAAGTCAAAGGAATTGAAACTCCAAGATGAGGTGAATTTCTGCCATCTCAGAGGAACAGATCATTCCTGCCCATTGCAGGCCAAAGGTACTGACAACATACCTAGATAGAGTACCTCCTTAGCCTAGAATGCACAGTGACAGCCCCAGCTGGCAGCCAAATCACCCTCAAAAGCTGTGCATACATTTAACCAGGAGAAGACTCCAGCAAGTTCCTAAACTCAGGCCATGCTGAAAGAAAATGACTTGAAGTTTATCCTGATATAAATAGCTGTAGTCAGCATCAGTGCAAAGTCCTTACTAGGAGAAAGGGTGGAAGTGAAAGAGAATATGAGCCTCGAAATATATAGAGGGTATAAAATTACTCATCTGAGATAGTGGAGCAAGTTTTTCTGGATAGATCGATGGTTTATAAACAGAAGTTACCTCTGCAAGGAACCTTCACCTTACCTTTGATTAAATCTCTGTAGAATATACCATAAACAGTTGTACTAAAAGCAGCTAAAAAATTACAACCCTTTGTGACGATACAGGGCATAGCATCACCAACATCAGGAAACTGCTGCAGAGAGGCTATATGGTCTTGGGTTTGTACTGGGTGGCGACCAAATAAAATGAATTTTATAATTAATTTGGAGCTTCAACACAAAGAACCACTACTGAATAGAAATGAAACTGGCTCAGTGAGACCCACACAACTGCTTTGGAAAACTTTTGGACAATACCAGTTCTGTTATAGAATCCCAAAGAAAATTCTAATTCCATAAGAGAGAGTGAGTTTGCCTCGGCAGCCCGGGCTGCAGTTAGCAGGTCAGCCTTCATACACTCAAAGGAATTTGGCTTCAAGAACTTGAAGTTTATAGCACAGGTAAATTAGAAAGGAAGACATTAAGACCTCTTAGAACTAAGGAGAAGAAAGTTTCTAGACATTTAGAATGAAGATCTTTTTTGTGTGAATATACAGGGCTTCTGAAAAAATTGATATTTTAAGTCCTTGAGTCTCACATCTACCAAACATTATCTGCTCCAAACTTACAAAAACCCAGAGAGCTGAGAGAAGTATTTCATTCAAGTTGTGATTCCAAATGGGGCAGAAATCAAGCTAAATGAACTTGAGGGGATAGAAAGTGGAAGGCACATTAAATACCAAAATTTTCTGATGATCAGCAGAGGGGATGACTTGAACTCCATCATATAGGTAGTTAATCTTTTATGTTACCTACCTGTCTCTCATTGGAGGTGGAGGCGAGGGTCCATATTAGTGAAATATATGGGGTTCCAGGTCATGCTAATTCCCAGTCACTGGACTGGTGACTTTTTGAATGGATATCCAAAAACAAAAAAAATGTAGAGTCACGAATCAAAGGAAATAAGGAGAAAAGGGGCAGAATTATATCTTCTGCAAAACAGGAGGCTTTCTTGCGATTAGGAGACCTGATCAGGTATATATCTGATTCAGGTAGACTAAAGAAACTAGAAGCTATAAAACAGGTGTCCAACCTTTGGCTACCCTGGGCCATATTGGAAGAAGAACTGTCTTGGGCCACACATAATATATACTAGCACTAATGGTAGCTGATGAGCAAAAAAAGAAAAGAAAAGAAAACGTCCAGGCATAATTTTGGTAATGTTTTAAGTAAGTTTATGAATTTGCGTTGGGCCACATTCAGAACCATCCTGGGCCACGGGTTGGACAAGTTTGCTATAAAAGCACTGTCTTGAGAGATTCAACTGAAATGATTAGCAGCTGATTATCACACGAAGGAACACTAAAAGCCGTGTTTCAAGCAGCTGTTGACATACCGCATTCATTTGTAGAGGGCAGAAGACAGCCGTTCAGTCTTAGGGGATGAGATGGGAGATGAATATGTAAATCTGGTCAGACGTACCAGAGAATAGTGAAGAACGGACCCCATGCTAGAACCCACATTACAGTAATCCCTTACCATTGGGGAGGTTCTCATAGGCTGGGGATAAATATAGTAGTCTCTTCCCTAAGCCCATTTACCAGAAAATTGAAAAGAGACAAAGACACATTTTGTAGAGGGCAGATAATGTCACAGTAGAATGCCTGGGAAAAGCAGATTTTCATTCACATGAAAAATTTTAAAACAAGGACTTAAATTTTAAAAAATTACATTTGTTTTAAGTTGTATTTTTAATTCTAAACAATATGAGTGTCATGATTTTCCCCCATTTGAATTAGCCATTCTGCAAAGAATGAAGTATGTGAATCAGATATGTTTTCCCTATCACTAAACTTATCCATGAATGTTTGCCTAACGTGTTGAAGGACATCTGAATCAACTCCAGTTAGTGTCAGGTTCCATTCCTAAAGTCAAGCCTATGTTTAATCTTAGTAAATGCTAACTTGAATTTAAAGAAGCCAAATCACTGGAAAACAAATGGAATTTAGGCTCATAACCAGCCCTTCTGAGATCAAGAAGCAGCATATTGGGAAGTGCCTACAATTCAAGGAACTGGTCATTTGGAGATGGAGGGTAGAGATGGAGGGTTTATTTATTTAAACAATAATTAAAAATAAAATGAAACTGCTGAGGAAAGAAACCTGTCTTCTAGGTCAGATGATTATTTGGCTTTTGTTTGGACTTTGAGTGAACTCAGGTTTATTGGTCAAAAATATACTTTATAGTTGACCAAAAAACTCACCTTAAATGCTGCAGACACACAGCCCTGGAAGCTTACATTTCAGAAAGCTGTAGATACTAACTTTAGCCTATCAGAGGATGAGAAGCTATTTTTTGTAAAAGGCCAGAGAGTAATTTTTAAAGCTTTACAGACCAAGAGCTATGACTGTCACTTACAGTCTGGCACAACTACTCGACTTGGCTATTGCAGTACAAAAGCAAAAAATAAACAATTGAGCATGCCTGTGTTAAAGCAAAGCAAAACAAAAGAAACAAAAAACTTTACAATGAATTTCATATAATTTTCATATCACAAAATAATTTTTATATTTTTCAACCATTTAAAAATATAAAAATTATTTTTAGCTTATTGGCTGTGCAAAAACAGGTGACAAGATGCATTAGACTGGGGCTTATAGTTTGCTGACCCCTCATCTAGTAGTAGAAAGTCTTAGAACTTGGAAAAAATGGTGCCGTACATCAGTTTCTCTTCTCTTCTCTTCTGTAGAGATGGTCATCATGCCATGCCTCTCAGGAATGTTATGCAGATAAAATTAGAGACTTGATGACATACAAGTTTTAACCCTTGTTCACTGAAAGGGCCAAAACTTTCAGCTAACTTTCTACTGTAGTGGTTGTAAAAAGACGTTAACTCTTGAGTGTCTTTTTCTAACTAATGGAAAACTGAGGGTTTTCTCAGGGTATTGCAGGAAGAAGAGAGACAGTACTCAGGTTTCATCTAAGTATTTCCTAGCTTTCTCCCCAGGGGTTTATTTCTGACAGTCTTGATACTTTTTTCACAGCTTCATTCCACCTTGTATTCAGTCAGTTTTGTAAGCTGTTGCTTTGGATCTGGAGAGAGAACTAAATGAGCTGTGCGGTGTGCAGGGCAGAACCACTTCTTACTTCCTTCAGTTGTTGGAAGCCGGATACCTCACAAGGGAAATTAATAATATTTTATTTCCATTTCTTCGTGAAACGTGACTCATGATATTATTTGTAGATGAAGGAAGTGCATTAAAGTTTCAGTAGTTGGGAAGAGTAAAAAGTACATTTTTGTGTTCTCTTGATTAATTGGAAAATAGCATTGCTCTCAAATTAAAACGCATTAATGTGTTTTCAGGTTGTTTAGAGACATTGAATTATCTGTCATTGGCTTTATTTAAAAATTTCAGGTGGAAAAACCTTGCAGTGGTGGGCAAGATTTGCTTGTTTATCCAGCTAAGAGAAAGCAGCTTTTGAGAAGTGAACTGGGTGCTGAAAAAGTGCCTTCGTCCCTACTATCTGCTCCAAAGCAAGTAACATCATTAAAAGGATGTGCAGCAGTTATGCCAGGAGACTTGAAAGAGAAAGTTGCAGAGCTGCTGGTGAAATACTCAAGTGGTCTTTGGGCCAGTGCACTCCCAAAAGCATTTGAGGACGTGTACAAAGTGAAATTGCCCGAGGATGCCTTAAAAAATCTTGCCTCGCTTTCTGATGTGTGCACCATAGACTATATTTCTGGAAATCCCCAGAAGGCCATTCTGTATGCTAAACTTCCATTGCCCACTGACAAAATCCCGAAGGATGAAGGAGAAGCACATGGCGATCATGATATCAAGTCTATGATTGAACAAGAGTATTTGCAGATAGAAAAGAACATTGCTGAGAGTGCTGATACCATTATGGAGAACATAACAGTTCCTTCCTTAATCATTCCAACGGAGGCATCCCCGTCTGTATTGGTCGTTGAACTGAGTAACACAAATGAAGTGGTTATCAGGCAAGTTTTTATTTTCTGATTCCTTAGGATCCTGGTGTACTGTTGTGACTTGGCTATTCTTCCTATGGGTGCTGGAGGGTTGAGGAAGAATAATATATTCTAAGTTCTATAGAGTTGTAATGAAGTATAAGAATATATTCTTTTTTTATATATCTTGTACATTTCTCTCAACTGCCACACTTTTTTTTTTGTTTATATCTCTTAGGAGATTTAATTTTTATTTCTTCTACATCATGGTTATATAGTACATTTGGCTCTCCCAGTAGATGGTAAGCATCTTGAAATCAAAGTACTTAAAAAATTAATCTCTACATATATTCTTAATATGTGTTAAATGTTCAAAATATGCAACTATTCTTGTGAGAAAAGATTACTATTAAAAATTGGAATGACAGTATGGTCTGAACATGAAAAAAATTTACATCAAAAGCCTAATGGTAACTATATGTCAAAAGTGATAGCTAGTCCATTGAAAAAGCAAGTTACCCACTAGGTACTTAATACTATTTAATCCCAGACCCTGTGGTGTTTCCTAAAAGTTGAAATAGCTATGCACCACCTTCTATTATAATAAATCAGATTAGACCTTGGACCCAAATGCCTGGGAGGAGGAGTCATTGCCCAAGTGGTGAATGATAACTGGAATTATAAAAAAACAGTTCAGCTCCAGGCCCTTGATGTGAACTTTTGGAGAAACTATAGAATACATAGAAAATACTGAAAGACTATAATTTGAAGTTTCTGGCTTGGGATAAAGAATGGGAACTGGTATAGCTGGATCTCTGGAGGCACCAGCTTAGGGTATGACTATTGCTGGACAAAATAGGAGAAGCCTGAGACAGGACAGATCCAGGCTTCTTCAAGTAAGATGTACTGATAGTTTGGGCTATTACAACTATTCTTGTGAGAAATCATAGCTGAGAATCATAGCTCAGCTGGGAAGGCCAAAAAAGATGACAGAAAACAAAGTATTTCAGTGAAAGAATAGATTAAAAAATATTAAACTCTTCTATTTCAACAAACTAAACCAGAATGGATAGCGAAATGAGAATCAAGTATCTTGGGATGCTCAAACTAGAAGAATGTACAGAAACCTTAGAGAGGTCAGGTGTAGTAAATGTATAAAGCTTTTATTATAAGATAGGGTATGGCCTGAAGATATAAATAGATTACTAAGGGTTAGGGGGTCTCAGCACAGTTCACTAATAAATTCAGGTAAAGTAAGATTGTTGAGCCCATTGCTCACTTTTACCATTTGACATTATTTTAAAAAAAAGAATGTAAGTCTGCCTCTTTGGCAGGACCCTTTGGTATCTCTAACCAATAGTCCTTGGTTTTATTGTCAGAGACTAAGCACTCAGCACTAGCCTCAATCAATCATGTGATTTCTGATACTCTTACCAAAGGGTTGGCAGGAGTCTGGATCAGTTCTAGGACTTCAGTAGGAGGGTTTCAATCTATTCCAGGATGATTAGGTCCAGGGTTCTCGGATTATCTAGATCCCCTTTTTGCAGTGTACATTTGAATCCTGGAGTCAGCATTGTACATGCTCAGCAGATGGGTAATTTCTGCCATTAGGTTGATCCCAAGTCATTGGCATTCCCCACTGCCCTGAGACATGTTCTATAGCCACATCTTCACCTAGGCAGGCAGTAGGCTGGAAACTGGGCCTGTGACTCATAAAGGATGCAGAGAGTTCCTGCAGCAGAATCCTCAGTCAAGTATGGCACACTCTTGTCTCCAGTCTCAAAACTTAAACTGGTAAAACTTTATACTTATGCCATACCTAAATTGGCCTACATACTTTCTTTGTCCACTTGCTCGGGTACTGTGGGGACAATGCACCCATACGTATAATCTCATTCTTGCTACTGGCCACTGTCAAACCAGCTGTTAACATCATCGCCCTACTCTACCCAAACTGTGTAGCCATCCTTCTCTGCTGGTTGCTACAGAGAGCAGAAGCTGCCCGCAGGTCTCATGTTGCTTACCACACTCCTCCTCCATGGCAGGAGCCTGTGCCAAGCAGTCTACCAAATCACAGGCTACAGCCCAGGCCTCTGCCACGTGAGCTCCCAGGGCTGCAGCAGCACTGCAAGGAGGCCCCATGAGACTCTGGGTCCTAGGAAATGGGCACCTGGGCAGAATTACAGTTCTTCGGGGAGACTTTAGGGCCAAGAGTACAGGTACAATGCAGGCAGTACCTTAACATTTGTAAAGCTCAGTAAACTTAAATGACAGTGTGTGACCAAGCTCCTACAGCTGTTTCTGGAGTGAATAATATGCATGTAATAATTGATTTTAAAAATAACCATTGCCTCAAAAGAGGCATTCTTTCCATTTTGTATAGGACTTTTTAAAGTTTTTTTTCCTCTAGTAATGAATAGATTGGCTTTGATATCTTCTGCCCTGTTGATAATTATCAAGAATACATGAAAACATTCCTAAAGGAGTTGTTTCCTAATGCTCTATTAGAATCACTTGGGCCCTAGGTAAAAGCTAGAACAATACAAAGAACAATGTACTTATTGCTTATCCCCCATCGTCCCTGGCCAGATGACAGCATAACCTTCTAGCTAAAAAAATAAGATCATCTGGCTGAGATAGCTCCTGTTACATGATGAAACTTAATTCCCCAGGCTTTACATCCTGGAAGGAGGCCTTTGATGGAATTGTCTCTGAAGACTGAAAGAGTATTTGTGGCAGGAAGGAAATAGTATGTTTTGGTGGCATAAGCTGGAACAAGGTGACTGCAGTTTGTCAACAGCAGAAAATTGTAGATGACATAGGAAAGTATCCTGAAAACATACTTCTCAGAAAGCATACAATTTAAGAGGCTTTTAGCGAGAACATGTTATCTCTTTTAAGGGTATCCGTACTCAACATTTTGTTCAGTTAAGTTTTTTTTTTGGGGGGGGGTTGTGTCACACAGTTGTGTTTAATGTGTTAAAGGCTTTGTTTTTCTCTAGTAAAATTTCATTGGTTTTTAGAGCTTGAGCTTTGTTCAGACCCAGCCTCAGTTAAGGCAAAACTATCAAGTTGATGCTCTCCCAGTAATCTGCAAAGATCTGCAATGGCCTAAGTCAAAATCTTAAGTTGAGTCTTCCTTATCAGGCCTCCATTGGTGTCTCCACTTTCCACCATGTCTTCTCTCTCCTTCTCTGGAGGCTTTTCTCATCCTCAGCCTCCTGAAGACTTCCCAACTGCTGGATCTTTGTCGAGTATGTGCTCTGTTGGGTGGTGTGTTGGACCTTGTTCTTATTTTGCAGCAGCTCCACAATTTTATATTTTCCTTTATCAAGATGTAAATGTTGGGGTTCCCTGGTGGTGTAGTGGCTAGGCTTTGCACGGTCAACACCATGGCCTGGGTTCGACTCCCAGCCAGGGAACCACACACAAAAAGAAAATGTAGATGTTGCTCAATACATGTTCTCCTCCCTGTTGATGTAATTCCGAGACTGAAATAAAGGTGGCGGTAGAAAAACAGTAATATTAAGGAATTCCTATAGATTGCTTCCTTGTGCCTGGCTTCATTTGTGTTCTCTCCCTTTAACTAATTCAGGTATGTGGGCAAGGACTATTCTGCTGCTCAGGAATTAATGGAAGACGAGATGAAGGAGTATTACAGTAGGAACTCCACGATCACCCCAGCCGAGCCTGTGCACGTTGGGCAGTTGCTGGCCGTAAATGCCGAAGAGGACGCTTGGTTACGGGCACAGGTCATCTCAGCAGAACAGAACAAAATAAAGGCAAGCACTGTTTACTTTGTCAGGGCCTTACGAAGACGCGCGCATACATTTTCACATGAAATGTTGCTTCTAATAGTGTATCCTAGGGACACAATAAATAAACTGTATTTAGTTTTCTCCAGAAGTTGAAAAGAATTTACTATCTATAAAAGATTATTGCTGTCAGCTTTTAAGTCATTGGTAGTTATATTATGTCAGAGATTTAGTAAAAAAAAGGAAAGAAAGAAAGAAAATCTTCTCTGTTGCGGCATCCATAGCCTGCGGTGTAACCAGGAAGAGCCCCTTCGGCCCCTGCCCCAGGAGTAGGTAATAATACTAACCAGAGCTCTGCGGGCCTCTGCCCAGGGTCCGCACTTTGGAGTGAGGGCAGCACTACGGACCAGAGTAGATGGCATTCTTCCTCGCCCCTCTTCTGCAGTCAGCTGAGGAGAACCCCAAACAGGACTTGGGACATGTTCTGAGTCTTGACTTCTTGGTCATCTTGGAAAGGTCAGAGAGCTCTTTCAGCCGTCTCTTCTGTCAGCAGGCTCCAAGACTTCCAGACGTGGCCATATTCCTCTGTCCCATTGCCGCCTCTTTCCCTCAGTGCAGACACTGAGACCTAGAACTCTCTGCTCTCAAGGCACAGATTTGTTTAGATTTTGCAAATACAGAAATACACTCCTATTTCTATGGCCTCTGTTCCACCATATAAAACCTGTTCCTGAAACTAATCTAATATCGTATGTCAACTGTAATTGAAAAATAAATTTTTAAAAATTAAAAAAATAAAACCTGTCCCTTGTGCTAGTGCCAGCCCTTGGCAAGTAATCTCTTTTGTGTCACTAAATGCAAAATGACCACTCCCTGAACCCAGGCTTAGTCAATCAGGTACTCTCTCCTGAAACTCCTGCCTTCAAGCACAATATCAGGAGGCAAGAAAGGATTGCTTGCTGTTTCTTACCCAGTTTGTTCAATGGGAGAGGCCCTGACTACCCAGTAACCTTTTGCCATTCACAGAGAAATTTAGGAAATTCCTTAACCAAATCTATAGTGATAAATCTTTTAAGCAATTTGACCTGACTTTAAAAATATGAAAATTGGCTAACAGTTTGGAAGTTTCTTATAAAGATAAATACTTAACCATATGGCCATTAAGTATTTATACAAGAAAACATAGGTCCACAGAAAGGCTTGTACACATTTGTAGTAGCTTTGTTATGAATAGTTCCAAACTGTAAACAACCCAGATGTTTGCCACAGGTGAATGTATAAACACATTGTAGTTTATTTGTATAATGGAATACCGTTCAACAATAAAAAGCAATGAACTATTGAAAACACGGTGACATGGTTAATATCTCACTGTCAAGTGAAAGAAGGCTGACACAAAAGCGTTAACTGAATGATTCCATGTAAGAACAGGTAGAATTCATCTGTAGTGATTGAATCAGGTCTGTGGTTGCCTGGGACAGGAGGTAGAGGGAGGTTAATTGCAAAGGGGAAAGAGGAAAGTGTTTGGAGTGAAAGATATGGTCTATTAACTTGATTATGATAATTATGTGGATATCTACAGTTGTCAAAACCCATCAAACTATACTTTAAATGGTTACTTTTTATTCAGTGTAAATCATACTTGGATAAAGTTTGGAAAAAAAAATCTGGAAGACGCTAGGGACCATGTTGAACTGGACCAGAGGAGAGCACAGTGTGATTTGTAGCTCAGGCACTAGTCCCAACTCTGCATGTTTCGTGGTCGTGGGCCCTTGGTCAGGTACCCCCATTCTTCTGGGCCTTCTCAGCAAAGGCATTGCACTAAATGATTTAGAGCAAGCTTATCCAGCCCACAGCCTGTGGGCCACATGCGGCCCAGGACAGCTTTGAATAAGGCCCAACACAAATTCGTAAACTTTCTTAGAAAGTTACGAGAATTATGCATGGATCTTTTTTGTTTAGCTCATCAGCTGTTGTTAGTGGTAGTGTATTTTATGTGTGGCCCAAGATAATTTTTCATCCAGTGTGGCCCAGGGAAGCCGAAAGTTGGACACCCCTAATTTAGAGTCTGAGATTTTGGTCCCCAAGGACTCTTCACAGCTTTCCCTTACCTGTAGCTGGATTGCCCTTCCCTGGGGACATCACACATGTGGAAACAGTTCAGTAGAGAGCCCATGTCTTCACTGGCATGTATTCTGGGAAGGACAACCACAGAGGGATCAACCGTTAGCACAGGTATGTGTCGGGGAGTAGGGGTGGGAATTGCTTGGGAAAGGGCATGAGAACCAAAGCCAGAATGCCCCTCAGTGGAAGGTGAGGACCTTAAGAGGAGAATAGCACTGGGGGAAGTGGGTAGTGAAGGGAGGTTAGCACATCACAGAAACCTTAGGGTAGCAGGGGACAGGAAGTCTAGGTGGATAGGAACTCATGGGGTTAGTGTGGCCCCCATCACTGCTTTCTGCTCTTTGAGAAACCTGAGTGGCTTCTAGTTGGTAGGAGACACCAGCCCCAAAGGTTCCTAGATAAATTTCTACTTCTTGACCATTTCCCTCCCCTTAGAAAGCTCAACAAAATTTAAGGTATTCAAAGGCATAGAGATTGCTTATGAAGAGATGAACTATACACCATAAATAATGCAAATACTCCCAGTCTGAAATCTGTAGGGCAAAAGTCACCTTGGCCTCCCTTCCGTCCTTGCCTCTGCTATGGAAGCTGAAGCACTGGAGTCATTTAAACCTGAGTTTGAGTCCCAGCTCTGCCATTTCCAGCCATGTGGCCTTGGGAAAGATACTTAACATCTCTGATTCCTTGCCTGTAAAATCTGATACTGTCATGCTAGTATCTGCCTGATATATTTTTCATTCATTCCTCCCCCCACCCCCACTATTCTGGGGATGGGGGACAAGATAGACAAGTGCTTGTTCTCAAGAAGCTTATTATATTCTAGTGAAAAAAGACAGATAATGAGCAAGTAAGTATACTCATACAATAAATGAGACAAGTGCAGTGAAGTAACAAAGGTTCTGTAATAGAGAATAACTGCGCAGGAAGGGTTAAGCAGGGAGATGTGATCTGGTTTATTTGTGCGAAAGACTGCTCCAGTACCTATGTGAGGAATGGATTGTAGTAGGGCAAAGAAGAAAAGTTAGACCAGTTAGCTGTTGCAATAGCCAGCAGCTTATAACCTAAATTAAGGTGGTGGTAGTGGCGACAGAGCTATTAGGACACATTCAGGATGTATTTGGAGGTAGAACTGACAGGACATTCATTCAGTGGATGTGGAAGGTGAGAAAAGAAAAGATTCAGGCTGGCTGCAGGTTTGGGGCTTAAGCACCTGGGTGGAGAATGGTGCCATGTATCGAAATTGGGAAGTCAGTGAGAAGAACCAGTTTATAGGAGAATCAAGAATTTATAGGACCTGTTATGTTTGAGAATAGCTGTCAGATTTCACATGCATGAGCTTGGAACTCAAGTAGAAGTCAGGACTGGAGATGTGTTTGGTTGGGAGGCGTCAGCATGTAGGTGCTACTGGAAGCAAAGGGACGAGGTAAGATCACCTAGAGAAAGAATACTTATAGAGAAAAGAAGGAGACCTGGAACCAGGCTCTGAAGCACGTCAGCATTTAGATGATGGGCATAAGAGGAGCAAAGAAGACTAAGAATGACCGAAGAAGACCAAGAGGGCAGTGTCATGGAAACCAGAACAAGCAAGTATCATAAGGGAGGGAGGGACCAGCTGTTCCATCGCTGCTGAGAGCCATGGTCTGGCGTTAGGAATAAAAAGGGTGGCATGGTGTATTATACAGTTGTAAGCTCTTAACGACAGCAGTAGTTGTAGCAATTCTGGCCTGATCTTGTTCCCCACATCCCCATGAACCAGAGGGATGAATTTTTCCCTTTAGCTGGAGAAACCTCAACTACTTAGCAAATCTTGTTTCTCTTGAATGGTCCCGTGCCTGACAGCAAGTACTAATTCCCTTCTTGCTTTCCACAGACCTTGGTGAGTATGAGAAACAGGAACGTGAGGTCACCCTCTAAGGTTGGAGCCTGTTTGGCCTGACCCCCACCCACACAGGGATGTCTGCTGGTGATTACTCAAGTGGCTGTGAGACTTTCCGCCACTTGAGGGTGCCAGAGGACCAGGAATAGACTGGGGCCTGATGCCAGGATTATGAGCCTACTTGTGCTGATCCCAGGTCTTTGGTGAGAAATACTACTCAACCACTACTCAACAGAGCAAACGACACAGGGCAGTCCATGGGCAAATGTTTTACAAACATTAGCTTCCATATAAGCATATGGTATCATGATTCAAAAAAAAAAAAAAAAAAAGAAAGAAAGAAAAAAGAAGCTCCAAACATTATAGAAACCCTTTGAAGATTTTCGAGCAGTTATTCTTTAGTCTCTTGGTGCTAGGAATGTATTCTACATTTCCCAGGAATATTGATTTTGCATGTTGTGTCCTGTTGTCGGATCATGTTATCTCCACTTTAGGTCTGAGAAGAGCGGAATCCAAGTTGTAGGTGGTGGTAGCTATTAAAGGAAACAAAAGCTGCCTGAGGCCGGTGGGAAGGAAGAACAGGTGCTCATTTGGGACTGGAGAGATGGACTTGCACACTGAAATGGCTGGCTGCCCGATGTGGGGACCCTGCCAGAGATCTGGGCCTAAGGGAGCATTGACTCAAGATATGGACTCCAAGAGATGGTCCTTTCCTATATGGAATATACGGGCCCCACCGACCCATTTATCAGGTGTTCAGGGAAAGTGTTAGTGGTCTCTCTGTTCTACTTTTGTTCCTAGATTCTCTGCTGGGGAGAATTTTTGTATGTTTAATTACTGTAATCTAGGTACTAAGAAGCTACGAACTTAATTTTTCCTGCTGAAAGTAGAACTCTCTATTACTTGGTCTTTCTTTGCTATGCCTTTGCCCTGGATTTTGTATTTATCTTTTTTTGTTTTTGTAATAACCACCTTCTGCTTTAACTAGAGAAGCACACTATGTTTTTTCCACTTTGGCCCTCAGATTCTTAGTTATCATTCTAAACCACAGCTTCATGTTTCCAGATTTTATTTTTCTCAAAGAAGGGCTTTATTTATTTAGTCCTTTTCAAATGAAGGTTTTATTAATACTTTAAATATAATATCCAGGATCCTAATGATCTGTGCTATGGTGAGGAAGTGTCATACAGGTTTCTGCAAACACAGAATTCTGTCCAGCAGATTTGAGGCCTTATACTGAGCTGGATGAAGGCCTAACCCATCTTTACAGCCTGAAAAATAAAAACCAAAGACCCCAGAAACATCTGTTTTTACAGTATAGAATTCACTGTTATCCAGCCATGACATCATTGTTGTCATTGACAGAAAGCATCTTGGTCCCTGGAAGCATAATAGCCATTGCAAGTGCTGCTTTGGGGACTTAGAGTCTGATAAGTAGCACCGGAATGACGCCCTCTCTAGCAATAAATCCTGCTGCCTAAGGATGCACATCCTTAGTGGAAGTGTGTAACTGAAGAAGGAGTAAGGTGACACAGGCACTAGATATTGGTGGAAGGGTGGGGCAGTCAGGGTTGGCAGAACCAGATGGGTGTGCTACTGAGAAGCTGGCAGCAGTAGGGCATCAGAGCTCAGCAGTCCTCCTCGTCCCCGTTGGCAAAGGCGCAGTAGAGGAGTGGGGCCTGGACGTCAGGAGCCTTGGCTTCCCTTGTCCCAGCCCCAGTCTTTCTCTCGGGGCTAAGTCAGGGGCACCCTCCCCAGGTGGTGTGGCGCCACTTACCATGATGATTACGGAATAAAATGGAACCAGTTAAGGGTGCATCAAGAGATTTTTAAAGAAGTGAGGATAAAAAATTTTATTTGAACCTAAACGTTGTTTTTGTTATTATTAGGTATGCTATGTTGACTATGGATTTAGTGAAAATGTTGACAAGAGCAAAGCGTACAAATTAAACCCCAAGTTCTGTTCACTCTCATTCCAAGCGACAAAGTGTAAGCTAGCAGGTAAGAGGAACTTTTTTTAATAGCTCTTTCTGTTTTGATAATTATCACCATTGTAGTTTTGGGTGGTTAAATCCTAAAATATACTAAGTATCTCAAGGTTTCATAATGTGTTATTTCTTAAAAAGGTATAAATTCATGTCTAATGTGGTCTTTATAAGATATAATCATTATAAAAATGTTATAATGTTTTTATTCACATGTAACATATGTAATTTATTTTGTTATAAAAATGTCTATTTGCCATCTTAAAGGATTTTTTGTTGTTGTTGTTGTTTCAACTGCCCTAGTAACAACTGCTAGAGACCCTGAATCATGGGATTTGATCAGTTTAAATCATGTTGTTGGACTGTTGGGAAGTGACTTCCAGCTTCATTCCCACTGAGAGAGACTCTGGGGGCACTGCTTATTCCCATGGAACACACCCTCATGCACCCAAGCACGGGTTTGGCTGTAGGTCATTTGGCTGTTTTTGGTTTCCTCCTCAAGGAAGCATAGAGGAATGCAGTTGTGACATTGTAGGGATAACCTAAAAGTATGGAGGGAGGATACAATCACTGACCATGTTAATGATGAAGAAAGGTATTGAAATCTGTATGCATCATGCCAGGAAAGCCTGAGCTCAGTTCAGAAAACAATCCAAATTCTTGCATGAAAATTAGCCCTGCAAAGAAATCCCTCCTTCCCAACAGTAATAAGTCTTCATGTCGGAGGAGCTGGGTTTGGCTCTATCTGTGTGATAAATCTCAAGTAATTTTAAAAACCTGTTAATAAACCAGTGGGAGTTAGTTTTGAAAAGAACATACCAAGAACATAGGACAAGATTTGAGAGTTGTGATTATAAAATTGTGTGTCTGGGCAAGAGAAGAAGAGTGAGAGAGAGGTAGCTCAGCAGGAGTCTGGGAGCTCCTGCTTATAGACTTAAAGGGGAAAATATACACACAGACATTATAGTACCATTGGGGAAGCGATGAGCTAATTTTAATAGGTTTACTATATTAACTTAGAATTGTCATATATATGATGCATAGAATTACAATTTTCAAAGACTTTAAAGAATAATGAGACTACAATAAAATTCACCTAATACCATATTAAATTCATTTTATGCCATATTATGTTAAACCCTAATGTTTCTATGATAAATCAGAAAATTATTTGTTATCTTCAGGGCCATCATGGTGTACTTAAAAAAAGAAAGAAAAAGAAAAAAAGAGTGGTTTTCTAGATTTCCAATGAATGCATGTTCATTTTATAAGAAAGAAATAATTGTATATATTTATTTAGAAAATGGAAAAAGTCAAAGGTATATTTTTAGGAAGAACATTACAAATACATGACTGGCAACATGACTGATAGCTTCTTACATGTATTAGTCTTTTTGTTTTAAATATGTGTTGGTATATAAAGTAAAGTCTTTTTCTCCTAAGGTAGAAATTCTAATGATTAATCATCCATTTTTCTTCTTGTTTTAAGATTGCCTGCCTTAATGTAAGCATTCAAAATGGTGTTCAAATTATAATATATATCTTAAAACCTAAGGGTAGGGCATATAAAGAAGATTGTAAAACAAAGCTTCCCTATAAAATGTAAGAATTTTGTAGTAGATTCATATTTGTAATAAGCAGCCAAAACAAATACAATCTATCTTAACATGATTCTGCTAATTAACTAGAAATTAAAATATTCAATATTTTTCAGGGTTGGAAGTTCTAAGCGATGATCCTGGTTTAGTGAAGGTGGTTGAATCTTTGACTTGTGGAAAGATCTTCGCAGTGGAAATACTTGAAAAAGCTGATATTCCCCTTGTTGTTCTGTACGATACCTCAGGAGAAGATGATATCAATATTAATGCCACCTGCTTAAAAGCCATATGTGACAAGTCACTAGAGGTTCACCTTCAGGTACCACTGTGACCTCTATTATCATCTATTACACATATTGAAGAAAAGAAACTTACTAAGAAAGAATGTTATAAGTTTTAGGCTAACACTAGAAACAGATTACATATATATTGAGAAAAAGGGGAAGGGGGACTGGAATGGGAGAAAAATACCAAAACATAAATAGTAATTATTAGGAATTGGAGTTTTTACTTTCATATTTACAATCAGCATATATTAATTTTATATAAAATATATAAACATATTCTTTTTGGAAAGAGATATTTAAATTAGTTTTTCCCATTTAAGTTAGGGGTTTCATTCTATCCAATCTATCCTCCAGCTTAGAAGATTTTAAAACACAGGGACTTTTAGTGACACATTTAGGTAGATATTCCTTAGGTAGGTAAGAGCTGTGCTTTGTTCTCAAGCATCCTTGTTGTATCCTTTATTCATTCCAGGTGGATGCCATGTACACAAATGTCAGAGTGACTAACATTTGCTCTGATGGCACACTTTACTGCCAGGTGCCTTGTAAGGGTCTCAACAAACTCAACGACCTTCTACATAAAATAGAGGACTACTTCCATTATAAGGTACGGCAGGGCATTGTCCACCTCTAAAATTAGTCCTAAAATTGCAAATAAGACTGGTCACTAAATTGTATATCTGTGAGCAACTTTTGAATAGTTTGAGGTAGGATTTCTAAAATAGTGGGTAAGAGCCACAGACTACGTCATTTAAAACAAAGCAAAAAAACAAGCAAAAACAAAAACCAACCCACTGCTCTATTGTAAAATGAGGATAGTAATAGTGTGTACCCATAGGATTGTCATGAGGGTAAGTCACCAAGACAGCTTGGCACAGTGCCTGCCACATGGTAAGTGCCCGACAGCTGGTAGATTTGTTATTTACAAGGTGCAGTTGATGATCCTGCAGTGCATCTGCCTGTGTTTCTGTCTGCAAGAGGCCAGCCGGCTCCTCTGCTTTAGGTAGAGATGAAACTGTGGAATTTAGGAGTAGAATAAAACTTCTAGGGCATCACCCCCTAAGTTCTTTATGGTCCCCGAGGACCTACCACCTTGGTAAATGTGGTTCTGCATTTTAAATTTATGAAATAAACTCCTTACCCTTTAATTCTTTTCTAAATTAGGATTATGTAGAGGTTTTGTTTTAAAGTTCTGTGGTGATTTCCTCCCCTCCATTAGGACATTTTAGTGTAGTCATAATCCAGAATATGCTGTGGATTCCAGGTGACTGAACTCTAATGCCACTTCATCCTTGACCCTCTGCCTCTCCAGGAGTGTACCCTTTCCGCTAACCTATGGAGCACACTGAGTACCTTGTGGCACTTATGCAGCATTGTATTTTAGCTATTTAAGGATTTGTTTGCCTTTCTGGAGTGTAGGCTTCTTGAGGGCAGAGACTGAGCTTTTACCAGGTACTGGTTAAGTACCTAATTCATTTAGAGACTGTGGTACCTAATCTAGCGTCTTACATAGAATAGGTATTCCACAGTATTTGCTGAATCAGGTTAAATCTGTATTCAGACTATAGCTAGACTTGAGGCACAAGATCTATATAGCTTTACCTCTTTCTGTGTTACAAATGTCTTAGATGTGTGTATCTCAAGGCCATTCCTTAAGTTTGTTTTAACCAATCTGTCTTGGAGAAATCTGAGACACCCAGAGAGGCTAACTCCAGTGACTCATTTGCATGCATGTGCTTATAACCTGTGGTGGTGAAAAGCACTCTTGATGGTCCCTAGTGCTCCTGTAACCTGAGAGGGAGCATTACCTTTAGGGAGAGTACATTCACCCTGAAGGAAAGAGACCAAGGCAGGTCCCCAGCTTCAAGCTACAGCAAAAGAGGAGGATGAAGCGCCCTATAGCCAGGATGTGTGGCATTTCACCGGCACTAAGACCCATATTTGTGATGATAATGTTTCTTTTGTTTTGGAATTAAACTGTTAAATGTTAAATCTAACATTTTCTAAATCTGTTAAAAGCTGAAGAGAGGCCTATGGACAGCTAGCCCAACCGCTTCCCTTTCATCCAGACTATTCTCCTCCTCCCTCTTTGTGCTTAACTCGTGGTGCCAGAGCTTGGATGAATCAGGCTGACCTCCACACTAACATTTTTAGACATTTTAACAGGACTGACTTATGAGCCATGTGCCAGGAAGGAGAGTAGATCACTGCCATCAACAAATGTATAAGAAACAAGGCAGAAATTCTATAATCTGCTGGCCATGTCCTGCATCCACTGATTGCATGTGGGTAAAACAGTCAGCCTGTGACAGCGACGTTTTTGTAACGGTGTAGCAGTACACTCTTTGCTATGAGTAACAACAGTGTCATGCAATTCTATTTTGTAGCTCATGACCTCGGAGTGCTTTGTTTCCTTACCCTTCTGTGGGAAAATCTGCCTCTTCTATTGCAAAGGAAAATGGTTACGAGTAGAGGTAAAATCATTCACTTGACTTCTTTTTTAAAACTTCTTATGAAATATTTGGGACAAACAAGTTTTCTTTAAAAAAAAATGGAATGAGCACCCACATACTTGTACTCATCACCAGTGTGAGAAATAAAACATGACCGATGTGGGGGACATTCCCTGTCTGTATCCCCTTTCTTCTACTCCCACCCTGGGGGAGCTGCCAGCTAAATTTGGTGTTTCTCATTCTTGATCATTTCTTTGTACTTTTACTATATGTGCATCTATGCACAAACACTTTTACTACCTATGTATTATCATATATAGGTAGTGGAAATACAGAAATAAAAATAGAGAGAGAACATGGTAAAAAATAAATGACTAAAATATAACTAAATGAATAAATGTTTTAAAAATGTATGTAAATAGTAAAATGTATTGGTTCTTCCGAGACGTGCTTTTTCATTCTTTATGTTTGCGTGATTCATGCATGTTGACTTGTGTGGCTCTAGTTCATTTGTTTTCACTGCTGATTAATATAATGGTGTATGGATATGCCAACACTATCACTCTATTCTCCTAATGATAGATATTCAGATTGTTGCTGATTTTTTTGTTCTAAACAGCACTAACCATGAACCTTCTTGTACAGGGTACACACTGTAGGAAATGCGTATCTTCATCTTCACTAGATACTGCTTGATTGCTTTCTAGTCACCTTTCTGTTGAGGCTGTGGCCCTCTGAGAGTTCTGGCTTCTCTAGGGAGCCTCAGACCCTCCTTCCCTCCCTGCTGCGCTGGCGGCTTGGGCTTCAATATTCACGTACTCCTCTATTTTCAGTCTCTAATAATTGCCTATTTTCTTGCAAATTCAATTATGAATTTGAATGGAAGTTTGTTGTATTTTATCATATATTTCTATATGTTTTTCAAAAGTGGGTTTTTTATTTTATGGTTACTGTTTTGTTTTGTTTTGTTTTGTTTTTCTTTCTTTCCTTCCTCTCAATTGCTAAAACTGCAAATTAGGACTTGATTTTACTTTGTTTTCTTTCTGTGGTTTTTTTTTTCCCCTCAGACATTCTTAATCTAGGTACAGAGACCTCAACTTTCAAGGGCCCTTGTAAAGTGTGTGTGTGTGTGTGTGTGTGTGTGTGTGTGTGTGTGGAAGTATGTGTATTACATATTTCAGGGAGGGAATATCCATAATTTTTATAAGATTCTCAAAGAAACCAACCCTAAAAAACTAAGAGTCATTGCTTTATTGACTTTTTAATACTGTGTAGCAATATTTTGATAGTTAATTATACTGATTTTTCCTTTGTTTAAATAAAACTTGGTCATGTCTACTGTAACAGAAGCAGGAATTTTGAAGTAATTATTGTCATTAATGTTAATATGTGTCAGAAGGCTGAGATCTGGTGTTGTATGACCAAGAGTTGTCTGCTTAGCTGTAAACTTCAAAAATGCCACCCATTAAAAGGAACATGGCATTATTTAAATTGTAAAGCTCTATGCTGATTAGTATAGAATATTTAAATGCACAAATACTTAACTTTTTAAACTTTGATTTTGAAATAATTTCAGATTTTTAGAGAGTTGCAAAATAGTTCAAAGAGTTCCCATATGCCCCTTACTGACAATCTCCAAATGTTAACATCTTGCATAACCATTATCAAAACCAGAAAATTAATATTGATACACTATTATTAACTAATATGCAGAACTTACTGACATTTCCAAGATTATCTTTCCAATGTCCTTTTTCTGATCCAGGATCCACAAGTTGTATCTAGTTTCATGTGATCTCAGTTTCCTTCAACCTGGCAGTGGCTCTGTCTTTTTTTGTTGTTGGTGGCCTTTTGAAGAGTAGCAGTATTTTGGAGAGTATCTCTCAACTTGAGTTGCTTCATGTGTGGAATCAGGTTATGCCTTTTTGGCAAAAATACCTTTTCAGTATATGCTCAAATACTTTAGATTAATATCTAGTGTTATTTTTTTTTTACTATCACATTGTGTGTTGTCTACCTTTGAGGTACAAAAGTGTTTGTTCTTTTAGTGATTCATAGAAAGCCAGGGGAGGAAAAATGATTAATGAAAAGCAGATACTATGTTCAAATGATGTATTCTGTTGACATGCCCCCACTGTTTTTAGTGCCTGTACATGTTGAACGAACCCCATACGTGCTGCCAACACTGTTCCCTGACTGTCGCTTTCCCTGACGTCACTCTTCCTCCAGACACACCCTGAGTGGTCTGCACTCGCTTTCTACACCATCTTCTAGTCAGTCCTTGGCCGCTACTGTTCAACTTCGGCCTGCATTCCATCTGAGAGCCCGCTTGCAACAGCACCTTAATTGCACAGTCTAATGAGTATCTTCCAGGTCTCATTTTACGAAACATCTTAAAATAACAGTGTTGAAACTTGAAATTTCTTCTCCCTAGGCTTCCACGTGAACAAATCCTCCTAATTTTTCTCATGATGTTCTAACGATTCCTTCTCTTATTTTTAACTCAAACTTGCCCCCCTGTCCCAACCACTGAAGTGTCAATGTCAGTGTCCCCTGCATCCAATCCCCACCACTGAAGTGTCAATGTCAGTGTCACTATCCAGACTCACCAGTCTTTTCAGCCTTTGCATCCTTCTAGGCGATCCCATCTCATAATTTCAGTTATCATCCAATCCTAATGTTTCTTTTTTCTTTTTTTTTTTAATTCATTTTTATTGTTAGACTTATTGGGGTGACATCTGTTAGCAAGGATTACATAGGTTTCAGGCATACAATTCTACAGTGCATTGTCAGCTTGTTGTATAATAAGGTCACCACCTAATGTGACTTCTCTTTCCATCACCTTATATATTTAGCTTTCCACCCTCCTCTCCCACCCCCTCCCTCCTAATGTTTCTTAAATTAGTTTTCCAGCCCTTGATGAACTTCAGATTTGGGCAAAACCCCAGCCTAATTGTGCATCTCACAAACCCCTCAAGCTCTACATGTCTGAAACCAGAATTATCTTTCCCCTGTCCTTGTCTTCCTCCTATATCTGTATTTTGGTGGTCCTACCATTCATGCAGCCATTCAGGCTGTTCCTTAAGTTATCTTTGACTCCTCTGTCTTTCTTAGTCCCCATTGCAACGAATCACCAAACCCTGCTACTGCCAGTTTCACAGCTCTGTCATCTCTTGTCTAGATCACTGCAATACCATAGCTGCTGCTTCCTTGACTGTCTTCCTCCAGGTGAGCTCCATACCACTAGAGTGAGCAAGCAAAATGCAAATAATAGCAAATAATATCTTCAACTTTTAATGAGGCTTACTATTTTTCAAACACAAATTCTTGTTTTGTAAACATGAGTGATCTCATTTCATCTTTGCAAAAACCTATTCTCCCCCTTCTTACTGATAAGGAAAGTCATTCAGCTAGAAAGTGGGAGAGCTCAGATTTAAAACCAAGTCTGCCCGATTCTAAAATCCTCGCCCAGCCTTACCACCACCAATACCTGGCTTCTGCTTCTAAAGCTTACCATCTTGTTCTTCTCCTTAAGATTTGACATTGGCTTCTTCTTCTCTACAAGGTAAAGTCTAAGTTCTTAAGGACATAATGTCTGGCTCTCCAAGACCTTGCCTTTGCCTGTCTTCCATTCCCATCTCTTGCCTTGTCCTGCCTCTTACTTTATGTTCCAACATAACCAAAATGCTTGTAGACCCCACATGTAAGAAATATGTAAGCCTTTGCCCAGGCCCTCCCCTGTTTGAAATGTCCAGAACAGCCCCTTACTAGACTCCTACCAACCTGGTTTACTCCCATTCATCATTTAAGGTCCAGCCTAGAAAGGACATAAATTTGTGAAATATATCAAATTCAAGTTTGTGAAAAAGGAAATACAAATGTCCAATAAATATGATTATTTCTTAAAGGGACAAAAATTTACACAACTTAAACGATTTAACCAGTTTGTTAGATAAATTAACAGTGTATCTGTGTGGTAGACTTAGGTAAACATTAAAATGAGGTAGGAAACTAATGATGTGAAATACTTTTGAGACATTGGATGAAAAGTAGTGAATTATGAAATAGAATATACTAATATGTTGTAATTTTTGTAAATCTAGTTTTTTTTGTAAATGCATGAATTAAAGACTAGAAGGAGAATTTTAATCTATAGTAGATTACAAGTGATTTTTATATCATTCTTTTAAGTAAATTTTCTACAATAGAGGTGTTTTACTAAAATAAGAAGAAAAAAAGTAAATTTTAAGGAAAAAATACCTCCTCCTGAAAGCTTGCCCTAACATCTGCTTCCTGGCTGGGCCCAGGTACTCATCCTCTGTGTTCTCATAGTACTCCACGCATAACTTGATTATTGTCCTTACTACATTATATTACGATTATATGTTTGTGTTGTCTCTCATGATACTAGGAGCTCTTTAAGATGGGGAAGTATATCTCTGTGACACAATTAAGCCCAGATATAAGCATTCAGTATGTAACATCTATACCAATATATTTGTACAGTATATGAGGTCAGACAATTAATTTTGTGAACTTATCTTAGAAAAAGTGCTATATACCTCATTGCTGAATATCACCATGGTCACCTTCAAAGTACTCCCCTTGGGAAGCTGTGCACCGGATGCCAGCACCTAGTCCACCCTTCAGAGCCATTTGGAACTCTTTTTCTGGCATGACCATCAGAGCTGTCTTAGTACCTTGCCAAGGTTAAGACACTTTACCGAGTTGTTTGTACAGTGCTGCCAATGTAAGTGCGTGGTGGCAAGTTCACAAACTTACAATTTTCAGATTTTGGATATGACGACAACAGCTCTGATGGCCACTCCAGAAAAAGAGTTCTAAAATTGCTTTGAAGGCTGGACTAGGTGCTGGTGTGGGTGCCTGGCTTCCCAAGGGGAGTACTGTGAAGGTGACCTCAGTGATATTCAGTAGTGAGGTATGTAGCACATTTTCTAGGATGAGTGCATGAAATTAATTGTCCAACCTCGTATATATATTTGAATAAATACATTTTAAACTATTGCCCTGTAGAACTGTTTGTGTTTATTATATCTTAAGAGATTAAAAAAATGTATGCTATTATATTAATAAAGTATTCTCTGGAGCAGTAGAAAAAGACTTCACTTTTGGTTTATCTGACTTCTCTACCAAGAGGGGTTGATTTCTTCTTGATGGTCACCGTATTGAATGCACCCCCATTCTTAAGGGAGTTAGTGCAGTTGTAGGCATGAAGTCCCTGGCCAGATAACCATTCCCTTGGGTCTGTATTTAGCCAATGTAACTAATTCAGTGATGCAAATGTCACAATGGCTTATTTAGGAAAATTATGAGAATTTAAAAGTGTGTCCAGTATCTTACACTGTGATGTTGCCATTTGATCACAAATAGGTGATTATTGCATTGACTCAAATGTATACTTTTCCCATTTTTGAATTATTAGTTTGAACTTACTTTATCTCTTTATGACTTTCTGAATCTCAATTTTTTAGTTAGAACAAAGGATAAAAATTACCGTTAGGTTTTTTGATGAAGCTATAAAATACCAAAATATGTTATGATTTAAAAATACATAGTATTTTTCTACTACAATTAAAATTCTGTCTCTGAATTTTCTCTATTCTTTATTTCCTCTTTAATGAAACACACTAATGTTTTTCTTACATTTTAACATTTTGGAGAACAGACTGCATCTTATAATCAGCAATATATAATAGTGTATCAAATTATTTTATAATCAATAGTGTCCTAGAATTGAAAACATAATAAATATTACTACATTTATTAATTTTACTGATTACTAGTTTAGTGATTATTACTGATTAAATGAAGTAACTAGATGTTGAAATTAATTCCACTCTAAAAGAATACCTATAAGTACATTTTAAAATTTAATAACACAGATAGTCTTTGTTGCTTTTTATATGCAGTGTGTCACTGAACAAAATATAATTGCACAGAAACATTTTGGCTTTTTGGACGTGCTAATAAATTAGCCAACGCTTGTCTCATTGCAGATCACGAACGTTCACAGCAGCCGGACTCTTGACGTTCAATTCCTGGACACCGGCACTGTGACATCCGTAAAAGTGTCTGAACTCAGGGAAATTCCCTCTCGGTTTTTACAAGAAATGATTGTGATACCACCCCAGGTACTGTATGTTACAAGCCTGGGAGATTTGCTGAAAGAGATTTGGACATACTAGTTATCATCTGTGATGCCCCCTTTCAATTTTGCTCTTGATAATGATGGAAATCTGAGTTTGTAATAAAGTCAGAAATGATCCAAAAGTGGTTGTTCACTGGTTTTCAGATGTAAAAGTCAGCTGACTTAGACAAGAAATCCAGTCAAATTTACAGAATATTGTTTGATGTTTGTCTTTAAGTACGTTGAGCCATAAGGCTATGTTGTCCAGTTAGAGCTTCAATTTTAATAATTAGATGTCAATGTTGGGGTCTACATGGTTGTAAGATATTGATATGAATATTTATTTCCAGAGTTCTTAGTTTAATTAGGTAACCTTTGTCTTCAGATACGTTTATATATGACCTTGTCCCCACAGATTATAGTATAAAGATGAACGTATCCTTCCTCTATTGGTAAATTCTGATGATGAGAATTTTGGATTATTTTGAATTAATTAAAATTGTTAAGAACTATTTTCTACCTTTAGGAGAAGTAGAGGATTTTGTACCAATCTTAATTATATCTTCTTAAAAAATAAAATAGTTCAATATTCTGTAATTTCAAAAGGATGTGTAACTTATATTTTCCAGAAGATACATTATGCTATCAAAACAAGTGAATAAAAAGCACTTGACCATAATTAGCATGCCTTTTATAATGCCTCTCACTCCGGTCACCATGGCCTTTTCTCAAATGACTATTACAGAGAAGCTGTTAAACTTGGGATCAAGCCAGTTTTCGAAATCACTTTTACTGTTGTTCAGCCATGATACTGAGATCTGTTAGACCTTCAAGTGCTGTTTCACTTGATAGTACCTCTGGCCTCTATATTGCTTGTTAGAACATCCACCAGGGCCAGCCTCACCTAGAAAAATTACCTGGGCCCAAGAGGAAAAGTAACTCCATCCCACTGCTTCTGACTGTTTGAAAGTCACACAGTGGTACCTTCTTTGTGCCACAGCATTAAAAGCTATGAGAATTTTTTCTGTTAATCTTAACTATATTCATTGTTTGATAGATGTGAAGTTGGAGAAACCTTAAAAGCCAGCTAGGCCAAGCCTCTGGCGACCAGCGTCTCCCCAAGAGTAAGAGCAGCAGACTGATGGTCTGTCAGCCAAAGCTGATCTATGAATATTGGGTTTGGGCCCTGGGCTTTTACAGTGTTTTAAAATGTGCATTGGTTGCCAAGATTTAAAAATCAGATAATTTCACACAAAAACCCCTACTTCTGGCTTTTCTTGTCCAATTAGAAAACCTGACTATATTGCACACTGTCCTTTAGGGGCCAGCGTTCTTTGGGAGCTTGGGAAGTGGCATTCTTCTCTGCCACTTCCAGTGCGCTGACCCCATCTGGCTGCCTCACTCCCTCATTGCCTGCCTGGCCCCTGCAGGCATTAGAGTGTGTGACCATCTATCTACCAGGAAAGGTGCCTTGTCTAGGGGCCACAGTGACAGACTTGGAGCCCCCAAGGGAGGAAGGTATGACAGGAAGGATGAGGCTCAGAGAGAAAAGAAGGAATCCAGGAATTCTGGAAGTGTTTCTTTCCCTTCACAAAATTGCCTCCATTGGTAATGCAAAGACTTCCATGAGACTGAAGGGAGTCCCGGAGGTCACCTTTTACTCTCTGCTTGTAGCCATTCTACAGAAGCTGGTGCAGTGATTGTGGGAGGTAAAAGGCATCGGGGGAAATTAGGCTTTTAGCTATATATGGCTTTCAGTTTTTCTCACCCTCCTTAATTCTCATTACAACTTCCTACCAAAGGTGAGCACAAATGCTTGATACCCACAGGATACTCAGGAAACTCTGAATAAAGTACATAAGCCTCCAAAAAGAGTTTTGCAACAAGAGTCAGTTCTCATTCAAATGACACTTCATTTTTAAAAATTGGGATTAGAGGGAAGAGCTAGGTATAAGTCCTGTCTTCTCAGTGTTGTGATTTGACACAAATTAGTCTCTCTGAAACAGTTCATCGTCTGTAAAGTGAGGTCACAAGATTGGCCTATCATGCAGAGGTGTTGCAGGGTGAGAAGTACGTAAAGTGGTATAAGCCCTGGCTCATAATAGGAGTAAAGACAATAGTAGTAACATAAGTAGAGCCAGGAACATAGCAGATGCTCCAACCTGAGTGCTTTGATTGTCATTGTTATGAGCTATTGATGTTGCGTGCTTTCTATCTTGGATCATCTGACTTCTAGGAAAATAATATTGAAGTTACTCCTAAGTCCCTATTTTAAGGTCATGTGTTCACTTTTCCATCATGTTTTCTTTTCAGGCCATCAGGTGCTGTTTAGCAGATCTTCCACAGTCTCTTGGCATGTGGACACCAGATGCTGTACTTTGGTTAAGAGATTCTGTTTTGAATTGCTCAGACTGTAGCATTAAGGTCAGTTATCTTATTGATTAGAAAGGGAGCTGACAGCCAGAAGGGCTCATTTGGTTTTTGTGAGAGAATTTTTATCTCACTGTAAATTGATGCTTTCACATCTGACACATTTTTATAGTTAAGACATTGGTTACATAGGTAGTGATACAATATTTCATAGTTTAATTTTTATTTAAAAATGTATCCTATATCTCCAGTATTATTTTTAAACCCTTCATATAATTTTTCTATTATTAATAAGGTAACAAAGATGGTTCCCTGCTCCTGCTTTGTACCATGATAAGGAATTAAGTCTCCAACAGAAGGACCACTATATATCTCTTGACAAATGTTTCTAAAAATCATTTAAGTCCTCTATTTCTTTTTTTTTTCTGAAGTAGAATGGATTATAAACAAATTATTTGCTTATGATCTTGATTTTTGACTCTTTTCCTAAAGCTTACTTTTACTGCTTTATTTCACAACTTATTTTTTCTGCACTTTGTGTATCTTCGTATCAAAAACACTGCTTATATTTACAAGAATGGAAATGTTAAGATATTTCTCTGTTTTAACTGATGCAAATAGTGTTATCATTTTATATGAACATTTAACAATGAAATGTCCTTGAGAAAATCTTCATGAAGATCTCTAAATTATTCTAGCTCACACTGATTTTCTTATCCTCATACACTAAGGTTTATAATGTATAGTCACACACTTAATTTCATTGTACCGTTTTATATACTTCAATTGACGCCTGATGAATATTGTTTTCTTAGCTACTTTTTCAACTTCTAAAGTCAGAATATTGAGTGCTCAATAAATATATTTTTAATAGTTGATTTTTGAAATGGTACTTCTGTATCATAAATATAAAATTAATTAGTAGTCAGTACTTTATTAGCACTCTAAAGGATAAATTTAAATTGATTCATCTTGCTAGGACAAAAAAATGAAGTTAATTACCAAATAAGGATTGCCTTGCTGGTGTCTGCCTGTCTTCATGCCTGTGTTCCTGCCTTTCATTTCTAGCCCAATGTGATAATAGACAGATGTGGCTACAAGTGTCTTTTTTTTTGGTCCTAAGATAAACCAGAGGAGCTGATGAGAAGAATTAACAGTCACCCAGCCCTTTGGGACACACAGCAGTACACTCCCAGTTATCAGTGTGTGGTATTCCCATACAAACCCTCACCCCTCTGGCAGAAACGGGTAGCTGGTTACTCAGGTCTCCTGGGCAAGAGGTGCAAAACTAATTTTAGCCTGGGGAGCTGTCTTCCTCTTTTTCTCCCATGGTCCCTCTTCTCTTATGTACCCAGGCAAGGGGGAAGGAGTGGGGCAGATATTAGGACCAAAAAGGAATTTAGACCAGAGATCCCAAAGAGTATGGTGAATGTCAAAGCTTTTTCCTTCCCTTCCCAGTCTGAGGATGCACCAGCCTTAAGCAGAATGCTTACAGGACATTTTCCCAATATCATGACATTTTTTATTGTTGAAGTTGGGTGATGAGCACATGGAGATTCATCATACTATTCTTTCTATTTTGAATATTTTTAAATGTCATTGATAAAATAATTTTTTAAGTCATGATACATAGAATCACTTCCTCTCAGTGATAATGACCTCTAGCATGTTATAAAAGTATTCTCAAGAGATTTTGGAAGGTAGTAAATTTTTCACTTTCATAAGTTTGCTGCTGGTTTCTAGACTATATAAGTGCTTATTCATTGCTACAGCTGTGATAGATACCATATTTTTCAATGTATAATGTGCACTTTTTTGCCCAAATTTGTGAGGGGAAAAAATAAGGATGTGCATTATACATGGGTAATACTAATTCTGTATCTGTATAAATGTTTTTAATTCTTTTATTTATGCTTATGAGTTAAAAGTGTTAACATAAAATTTCTTATACCATAATATATTGAAAATAAATGCTAAAATTCCTTTATAATATAAAAAACAAGTACCTAAATATAAACAAATAAAAATTTGAATTAAAAACTTAACATGAAAAATTTTTTCCCAGAAAGTTTGGGCCAAAAATGTGGGTGCACATTATACATGGGAGAATATTATACACAGCAAAATATAATTCCTCTGAACTTAAATAAAATAACTTTGAGCAAGTTGGGTTTGTTTGTTTGCAAAATACTATGTGTTTTAACATTTAACATTAATATTGTAACCACCTCTCAGAATTCAGTGTTAAGTTGGATTTCTTAAATTGATTTTTCGTGTTTTCCAAAGGTTACAAAAGTGGATGAAGCCAGAGGGATCACACACGTTTATTTATTTACTCCTAAGAACTTCCCCGATCCTCATCGCAGTATTAATCGCCAGATTACAAATGCAGACTTGTGGAAGCATCAGAAGGATGTGTTTTTGAGTGTCATATCCAGTGAAGCTAGCTCTCCCAACAGCAAAAGTGGTAACAGTAACACCCCCACTGCGAGCAATACCGGAGAGAATTTCAGAAAGAGGCTCACGGATGTCATCAAAAAGCCTGTGGTGGACCACACCAGCTGTTTCTCCATGGGGAAACTGCCACCTCCTGTCTACTTGTCAAAGCCAGGGGAACGCATGGATGTGTATGTGCCTGTGGCCTGTCACCCGGGCTACTTTGTCATCCAGCCATGGCAAGAGATACATAAATTGGAAGTTCTGATGGAAGAGATGATTCTGTATTACAGCGTGTCTGAGGAGTGTCACGTAGCTGTGGAAAAAGACCAAGTCTATGCTGCAAAAGTGGAGAATAAGTAGGTCCTTGGCCCAAGCATTTTACTGTACTCCTAACAAAAATGTGTAGAGTGATACCAAGAGTCCTCGGTCATCCCTGCAGGGAGCCTTTTGACCTAACAAATGGGAGTTTTGAATGTGAAATAAGACTAATGAATTATGCAGTTTTCTAATATTTAAAATGATGTCATTTATCT
Organism: Lyroderma lyra; assembly: GCA_004026885.1. Lineage (NCBI taxonomy): Eukaryota > Metazoa > Chordata > Mammalia > Chiroptera > Megadermatidae > Lyroderma > Lyroderma lyra. Next base: position 59,401 of record PVJL010003000.1, on the reverse strand, counting down.
AAAAATCTAGTGACCACATTCCTGTTAAAATCAAATTTATCTGAAGTGAAGGTTTAAATGTTTCTTCTATTTTTCTATTAGAAAAAACATTTGTTTATTCAGAAAATAACAGGATTTTTAAATTCAGTAACTTTAATTTTAAAAAGATGTTTATTGTAGAAAAATTTTAAATACAAAAGAATATACAAAATTAAAATCAGCCAACCAGACATTACCCTTGTTTAACTACTTATGTATTTCTTCTATTCTTCCTATACATATTTATACAGTTGGATTATTATATGTAATTTTGTACTTACTCTTTTCCCACAAAAATAACATAATCTGACATAATCCCTGTGAACATCTTTTCATGTGATTAAATTTCTTCTTAAACATTTTTAATGGCTGAATAATTGTCCATCATATAGAGAAATCATAATTGACTTATGTAGGGTGTTTTCTCCCAAATTTTTCACTATTATAATGTTGGACATAAATCTTTGTTCATATCTCTGATTATTTATTTATGGGATAGATTCCTAGAAGAGTAATAACTTGTTTGATTAAAGCTTCTTGATACATGTTGTCACTTGCTTCCTAGAGAGCATGAGCCACCTTTTATGAGGTGCAGCAATGCATATTGCACTACTCTTTGGCCTTTGGACAGTGAGACCCATAATTGCTGGCATTTGTTTAGCACTTCCATCTGTTTTCTCAGATTTTCACATTTGGATTTACCTCCTTTCCCGAAGCCCTTCCCTGAAGTACGTGCTGCTTTCAACCCAAGGAAACCCAAGCACGACCGTCTACACTCTGCACTCAGGCCCTGGAAGAGGACACAACTGCCCCTGTCCTGTCCCCTTGGCCGACCTTTTTAAGAGAAATGACCAGGCTTATTTAATGATGCTGAACACAAGGAATAGTCTCCCCCAGCCCTCAAACACACACAGACATACATGCACAGACTCAGACTCAGTTTAAGAGGTCAAACTGCTTAGTTTTTCTATAAAATGCTTGTGTTCTTAATATGGCAATCATAGACATTCATAAAATTTTGTTATTTTCATGGGGAAAAAACCCTAATTTTTAACTCTTAAAAGTGAAAAGTAAGTGACTCTCATTCTGAAAAGCATTTAACTTATATGTTGCAAGCTTTTCATCTTCAAGAAAGCATTTTTACTATGTCAAATTATTTATAACCACAAGGATAGATGGGTTTAATTCAGAACAGGAACATTATTTGTGTAAATTTGCCTCAATCAGAATTCTTTACAGGTTAATTTAATCACAGTTAAAAACAAACTGATGTCACCTGTTATCTGAGAAGCAGATTAATGATGATTAGTTGGCGGGGGTGGGGGGCCGTGGGGTCTTATTTGGAGGCAAGGGTTGTAATCGGGAGGGAAACCTGTACATTGGAGACCTTCAAGACCATCCCCACGCCCCCACAATGTGTTCAGCCATCAAGAAGCCCAGGATTCTTGGGCTTTAACCAATTGATTTGTCCCCAGATAGATAATCAAGGGATTCTTATCATTAAGAACAGATTACCTGATTAAAACAAAACAAAACTTGGTGAACTGAATCAATATAAAATGTTTAGATTTTCTAGAGTTTCTGTCTTGGTTACAGCCCAGGACTATTTATTTACTAAACCTTGTGGCTAACTATGGTAAGTTAAGACTTAGGAAGTTCAGATACATTTTGGTTCCAGTGGTTTTCAGATCTATCTTGGTGAAGAATAACCTGGAAAGCCAGGTTATTCTTTCTTACCCCAGACACCCCAAATCAGAACCTCTGTGGGTGAGCCCCAGAGCCTGTGCTTTTAACAAACTCTCCAGGTGATTTATGGGCAGCCTAGCCCTGACATTGGAAATCTAGTCAAAACAGGAGCTTTTACTTAAGCTATTAGTTTTGAAAATTGAAAGCTAAATAGAAGTACACGTTTTCTGATAGCTTTCTCATTGCTCTGTTTGCCCTGTACAATTCAAAGACATTGCAAAGGGGTTCCCTGGTGGTGCTGTAAAGACATTGCTATTGGTGGAAACCAGATGTTTTCATCTCCTTTTGCACTTTAACAAATTAGCAACTTGCACCAAACGGGCATTTCCACATATGAGAAATTTTCTCTCATTTGGTCTGAAGTTCTTATATTTACCCAGCTTATCTTCATTTTAATAATAATTATTATTATAATGATGGCTACCATTTGTCAGTGCCTGTTATATGCCAAGTAATGTGCTAGGCACTTTATAGATAATATTTCTGCAAGTGAATTAAAATTAAGTATTACACATGCGATCACCAAGGCTCTGAGAGTTAAGTAAAGATCCCAGGGTGACACAGCCGAAAAATGACCCTGCACAGGTGGGACTCCATCTCAGGAGTTTGACCAAAAGCTAATGTACTTATTGTGATAACTTTTTGTGTCCCTGTTGTCACTGTAACTCATGAATTGTCATTTGCTGTACTTCAGATTTATCTAAAGATTTCTGGAGTTTCCCCCAGAAGTTCCCAATCACATGCAGTGTTTAAAGTTGGCCTCTTTGTAGCTTTCTTATTATCGTTCGCCCTGTAGCAGCTGTGTAGGTTTCCTGTACTCATTCTCCACTAGGTGTACCCTGGCTGGGGACTCAGTCCAGTCTGGCCAGCCCTGGCCCAGCAGTGTGTTGTAGTGAAGAGTCTGCTGTTCCACTGGGTTGGTGGCTGATAAACCTGTTTCAGAGGGTGGTTGGGTCTTCCACCTGAGGCAGAGCCTGGCTCAGGCCATTCAGGAGCAGAGAACACCTCCATAGACACTTGCCTTGTAGATGTTATGAACAATTGTTCTTTCCATTGTGTAATAACACCCTTTAATCATGTAATCGAGAGTATAGGACTTGAAAGTGGTCCTTCATGCCTGAGCTTGGAATTCTGGGTTTTACTAATTTTGATGATGATGTAGGTCCAGAGAGCAAAAGTATATTCGTATGAATTGCTGGCACCTTGAATACTGGATCTTACCCTGTACTCTCCTACTCTTTCCAAATTCTTTATTTTAGGTGGTAGTTTACATTTTGTTTTTCTTTTTTTGCTTTATTTTGTTTTTTAATGTCCTTATATGGTGTAATTAAAATTGTCAACTTTATGTTAAAAGCTCTTTGTAATCTCTTCCCACCTTCCCTGTCCAGTCTGACTTTTTCTTCCATTCCTCCACACATTCTACCTCCTGCCTGTACTGTAGTGTGTGCTCTGCTTCAAACCACCATGCCCTGTAGAGTCTGCTGAGCTTTTCTTCTCACGCATGTCTTCAGCCTCACCTGGTCCTGCTTGCCTCCCTCTTTCCATCTCCCACACATTTACCTTGTCTCAAACACGTGGCCATCCCCGGTCTCTCCACTAGTCTTGTCCTGACTGTCCTCCACAACATTTGTTTCCTTCTGCTTAGTGACGGTCGTTAGGTTATGTTTCCTTCTGCTTTCACTCCATGAGGCCTGTGAAAGGGTGTTGAGTGAGCATATTCCACCAGATGCATGGGTGGCAAAGCAGAGAATAGAAACCTAGGAAGAAGGAGAAGCACTCTCTTTAAAAACTCCTGTGACAGTATAGTTTTATATTTTGATAAAATCATTCATATTAATTTTTCTTTTTATCATAAAATGTTACCCTGAAAGCAGATGCTGACTTTGTGTTTTCTTCTTCTTTTTTAATCCTTTACACATTTAGGTGGCACAGGGTGCTTTTAAAAGGGATCCTGACCAATGGACTGGTATCCGTATATGAGCTGGACTACGGCAAGCACGAATTAGTCAACATAAGAAAAGTGCAGCCCTTAGCAGACGTGTTCCGAAAGCTGCCGTTCCAAGCTGTCACAGCTCAGCTAGCAGGTAATGTCTGTGGAATTTGAACCCGTGCCACAGCATAGTGTATACTGTCATTTTGTTCTGGGCCCTTAAGGAGTGCAGAATCATTGGCCTGTTTGAGGCAACCTTTCTTTTTTTGCACAACTTTCCAACAATAATGGAAATAATTTTTAATGATCTTTCACAGTAATCATGCCCTCCCACTGTCTCTGCTGTTTCTGTTTTTGTTTTGTTTTGTTTTTGTTTTATTCCTTTCTGTCTTTGGTCTCATGTATGAGTTTATTTCTAAAGCTATGATTTTGACACAGATACAATATTGCATTGTGCTTTCTTCAGTTAGCATTTTTTCTCCCTAATTTCTGGGTGGTTGTTTGATGACCTTGATAATGATTTTTAATAGCTGCAAAATATTCTGCTTAATCAACTTTTCCCTATTGTTGAATATTTTGATTCTTTATATTTTTATTGTAGTATTAAGAAAAAAATCTGCCGCTATGTATATACTAGCCAAAACAAAATCAGCGCAACAACCTGAATAAGCAATAGGACAACATTGCACATTTAAATATTTCATAATTTATTGCATAAATTATGATGCATCTACATAATAGATTTTCACAGTTATAAAACATTCCTGGGTCATAGACTATGATCATCTTCATGGCCAAGTGAGTTTCCAGTTGCACTGCAGCTCACAGCAATGCAAGTGTAAGACTTCACCACATTTACACCAGCCTATTGACTATTACTACAATTGGAGAAGCTACAGTGCTACTTATTTGTAATATTGTCTAATGGGATTTCTGTTTATCTTTTGTGAAAACATTCCAAATGGTGGCTTCTCTGTGTGCATTCTACCAGTAGGTAGCATAAGCAGTTACATGAAGCTCCACCCAGAGGCCTATCAGCATTAACAGAGGGTCTGGAGGCCAAAAAGGCTGAGGGATGCAGATACTTCCGGTCCTCTGGGGCTGTCTGTCCCACTGTGCTGGAATATGGGGAGTTGTGACCACATGGTGCCACCCTGATTCCTTACCCCTGCTTACCCCATACATATTAGCACAGTGACAGAAGTGATCTGATCTCAGATATGAAAGCAATTATGTATATAGATTCTTCTTTTAATTATTGACCAGCTTTTATTGGAGATTGTGTGTCTGTGTGTCTGTGTGTGTGTATGTGGCCTTATTTTTTAAGTATTTGCCAGTTTCTTTATGCTTCCTACTAGAATTTAAAGGAAACTTCTATGGAAGTTGGATATAAACCAAAAATGGCATTCTCCACATGGCTTACCATTGATCTGCTTTAACTCAAATGGGTTTCTTCAGATTTAATAGTTACATTTTTTTCATTTTTACTTTTAATGCTCATATTTTGTTAACAATACATTTTGTTAAACATGATAATCAAAATGCCCAAAGAAGGATCGTCTGTGCGGCATGAGTGGGTGGCACCATCACCCCCATCACCAGCATCATGGCTACTTGCTGTGTGTGGAAGACTCTACCAGACACTTCACTTCCTTAAATGTTCCCCGCCATTAGGAGGTTTATGTCCTGTTACTGTCACTGTTACACAAATCAGGAAATAGCAGCTTAGAGACTACTGTAGGCTTCTCTTGTGGGAAATTCTTAATAATCAAAGAATTTAGCCCACTCACTATATAGATAGTGTGCCCTTTAAATTATATATGAAACTCCCAGACCTTCCTCACTAAGGGGCATAATTTACACTTTATCTAATCTAGTATGTGTGGACTTAATGTATATTACTTTAATAGTATTTCTTGAAAAATCCACCTTCTTGTCTTAATTTTGTTTTAAAACCTGATTTCAAATTCTCCAGCTTGAGCTCTCAAATTTAAAAGTCATGGGGATTTAGAAATGCATGAGACTTGAAATTCACCTGGTCCAATCACAGTTTATTTTATAAGTAAACCAAGGCCTGAGTGATCAAATCAGTTGATCACTCAAGATGAGACCACTTGATAGAGGAAGAGCTGAAAATAGTAACTGAGTCTCCAGACTTTCAATCCAGTCTTTTTGCTGTGATGTTGTTTATAATTTTGAAAAATTTCTATATTATGTATGCATTTTTTACTATATGTGGTTCATCAAGAAAAACATCTATAAATAAGTGTCATTGGTATCATTTTATTCCCTGTTTATCTCCATTACATATATTTTATGTAGGGAAATGGGCAGCAGTTTTATAACTTCATTGTATTACACAGCATTAAATCTCAAATGAAACTGTGTCTGTAGGTAAAGGTTTACAGAAGTAACCCCATTCAGAATAGAAAAAAAATGATGAACTGGACTGCTTTTTGTTCAGCAACTGTTTGTCAGTGATGCAAGTCTAACCTGGTTTGTTTGTTTTTTGACAATAATAGTTTTCCAGTATAGGCTCATTTGACCCCTCACTGCTCTGTGAACACCCTTTCTCCTAGGAGTGAAGTGCAGCCAGTGGTCTGAGGAGGCTTCTATGGTGTTTCGAAATCACGTGGAGAAGAAAGCTCTGGTGGCCTTGGTGCAGACAATTATAGAAAATCCTAACCCCTGGGACCAGAAAGTAGTGGTTTATTTAGTGGACACGTCGCTACCAGACACAGATATCTGGATTCATGCTTTTATGTCAGAGTATCTGGTAGAGTTTTCAAAAGTTAATTAATTACTGCTTCTGAGACTTTGACAGCTAATTCAGATTTTTTAGCAATAACAAAATGTAGTAGGCTTAAAAAAAACTCATCTCTGCTACATGGCTCTGACTGCTGTGGGGGATTGAAAAGAATATGCTGTTTGATGAAAGATATTTAACAAGTTTTGTTTAATGGAGTTGACTTTTCAAAGAAAATTGCACTTGAATTATTACTATAATATTAGAATAAAAATGTTTATCCATATAAAAACTGACTACCTCATAATTTCTAGGGTTTATGATCTTAAGATGAAGAGTTTCCCTTTCTATTCATGTTGCCTTCCTTGTGGTGCTGGGTTCTTCTCCAGTTAGACTGAGAATTTCATGATGTAATTCTACCCTGTCGTAGTGTCTCAGTCACCAAACTGTGAAGACTCTCCTGAGTCTTTAGCACATCAGCATTGCTAGAGGAGTGCAGGAGGAACAGCCAAGCAAACCAGCATGTCCCTCACCCCAGATCTTGAGTGGCTTCTCATCAAAGACTCAGGCCTTCTCCAGTCTCCCTGTCCACCCTTTCGTGCACCAGCCACACTGGACCTGTGTCTGGTCCCTGAACCCCATGCATGCTCATTCGGAATTACCGGTATTCTAAAGCAAGCCTTGCTGCTCCCCTCCAAAGTATCCCATCATGTACCGGTCAGTGTTTGACAGCTGGTTCTGGTGTGTGGGGTAGGGGAGAGTGAGCTTTGATTTCTGGTGTCTAATGATTCCTATGTTGTAAACTCCCAGCATTGTTGAGTTCCACCTAACAATGTGACATCACTGAATGGGGAGTTGGGAGGAGACACACCCAAGTGGTTCTTGTGAGCCTGCGCAATGGATCCCAGCACATCACTGTCTGTACCTGTGTGTCCTCTGCAACAGACAGAAGGCTATTTTGCACCTATCAGGCACTGACTAAGTGCTTGCTAATTGATGGGCCCAGCGGATGGATGGAGGTTGGGTCAAGGAGGGCTTCACAGTGACCTAAAGATGAGGAGGGGAGGCCTTGAACTAAGAGTGGAGCAATGGGATGAAGAAAGAATATGAAAGGCTTTTTGAAGGTTTCATATAATAATTACAGTTATTAGAACTGACATCTTAGATACAGAAGATAAGGGAAAGGAGACAGTGTCAAAGAATGAAGCCAAGACTTAAGGTTTGAGAGGCTAGGATGATGACCCTTATTTTGTTTGGGAAGCTTGACATTTTTATTTTGAACATACTGAATTTAAGCTAATAGACCTCTGTGTGAAGATATGCATAAATTACTAGAAGTATGGAGTGGATTTCAGGGGAGAAGATCAGGCTAAAGATAAAATTCTTAAAGTCATTTGCTTATTTTCGAGAAAATCTAGGAAAAGTGAGAACAGAAGGAAGGTAAAGGCCAGATGTTTTAAGTTTTTCGTGTAAAACGTCGAAATTACCTTTCTAGCTTTTAAAATTTTATATTTAATATTTAAAGTGATTCATAATTCAAGAATGACTATGCAGTGATTTAAATAATTATGATAAAATAAAAATTTTGACACATAGATTTTTAAGTGAAATAAAAGAGTGTACGAGGTCTGACAATTAAGTTTGAGAATTTGCCACCGTGGGCTTACGCTGGCAGCACTGTACAAACAACTCTGTAAGGTGTCATAACCTTCGTATATCTGTGTCTCACAGCTGTGCTCGTGTGGACATGTGGCAGTGTCTTGCTGAGTGGCATTCATTATTGCATGTTTTTGTGTGCCATCGTGAAAAGGTCGGAGCTTGAACTAAAACAATGAATAAACATTAAATTTCTTGTTAAACTTGGCAAGAGTGCAAGTAAAATTAGGGACATATTAGTCCAAGTTTATGGGGATAACGCCATGAAGAAAATGGCAGTGTACAAATGGATTAAACATTTTTCTGAGGGGAGAGAAGTGTTACTGATGAAGAGAGGTCAGGGTGGCCAGTGATAAGCAGAACTGATGAAAACATTGCAAAAATTTGTCGAGTTGTGTGTCAAAATTGTCGGCTGTGAGAAGCATTGCAAACCAAGTAAACATCAGTAGAGAAACAGGAAAATCTTAACTGAAATTCTTGGCACAAGAAAAGTGTGTGCAAAAATGGTCCCGAAGGAACTCAATGGTTCAACAAAAAAGCCAAAGGAGAGTGGAAGTTTGCCAGGACCTTTTGGAGAGGCAAGATGATGTTTTGGGCCGTGTTATCACTGGTGATGAAACATGGGTGTACCAATATGACCCTTAAAAAAAGCGCCGAAGTGCACAATGGAAGTCAGCCAGTTCTCCATGACCAAAAAAGTTCCGTCAGTCCAGATCAAGAGTCAAAATGATGTTGCTAAGCATTTTTGATATCAGAGGGATTGTTCATTATGAATTTGTACCAACTGGACAGTCAACCAAGTTTACTACTTGGAAGTGCTGAAAAGGCTGCGTGAAAAAGGCGAAAATGACCTGAACTTTTGGCCAGCAACTCATGGCTCTTGCAGCACGACAATGCACCAGCTCACACGGCATGTCTGTGAGGGAGTTTTTAGCCAGGAAGCAAATAACTGTATTAGAGCACCCTCCCTACTCACCTGATCTGGCCCCCACTGACTTTTTTCTTTACCTGAAAATAAAGGAAATACTGAAAGGAAGACATTTTGATGACATTCAGGACATCAAGCGTCATATGATGACAGCTCTGATGGCCATTCCGGAAAAAGAGTTCCAAAACTGCTCTGAAGGGTGGTCTAGGTCCTGGCATCATTGCGTAAAGCTTCCCAAGGGGAGTACTGTGAAGGTGACCATAGTGATATTCAGCAATGAGGTATGTAGCACTTGTTCTAGGATTAGTTTGCGAACTTAATTGTTAGACCTCCAGAGTAAATGTTTTTCATAATGGTTTCTTTCCAAAAAAGCCAAAATAAAATAAAAAACAACCTCAAATTACCTACAGAACAGGGAGGGGTGGTTTTCATTTCACTGTCTTTAGAAGTGTTTTCATTACTTTTTAAAATAAAGCAATTAATTGTGTTGGTGTGACTGAAAAAAATTAATGTAGTGCTAGGACAATTTGACGGACAAATGAGACTTGACCCCTACCTTATACCGTAGTCACAAGTCAATGCCAGGTGGATTGAAAGCCTAATCATGGCAGACGAACGTGGGATATTACACAGGAAAACACTTCATAATTCAGGAGTAGGATAGATGTCTGAAACAGGACACACAAAGTGCTAACAATAAAGGAAAAGATTGATAGACTAGACTGTATGAAAATGAAGAACATCTATCTTTTCATCAAAGACATGAAGGTGAAAAGACAAGGCGGAATACAAGGGCTGTCCGGAAAGTATCCAGCCATGTAGTATGAAAAATAGAGGCATTTATGGCTGGATTTTTTCCAGACAGCCCTCGTATACATAGTGGGAAAATATATTGAATATGTTCAATAAACAAAATGCTACCCAGAAGCAAAATGGACAATAGTTTGAACAAACACTTCACAAGGAGAAAGTCCAGCTGATCAATAAACAGGAAAAGGTGCTCAACCCATTAGGACACGGGGAAATGCAAATTCAAAGCTCCGCGAGGTACCGCGGCTCCTGTACCAGAATCGCAGAAACGCTTCCATCTTTGTTCACCCCAAACGTTGCTGAAGATGTGTGCACTTCTGCGGGAGGGTCTGGCAAAGCATGTCCGCAGCAGCACTATTTGTAATAGCACAAACCCGGAAACAACTTATACGTGTATTAATAGTAAAATGGGGTTTTTAAAAGCTGTGGTATATTAATAAAATGGAAATCTCTACAGCAGTGAGAAGAAAGTAGGCCACACGAAACAACGCAGATTAATCTCACAGCATAGAGTTGAGCAAATAAAGACACATGATTGAAGGAAAGGGGCAAGCAAGGAACTGATGGCCATGAATCAAGGAAGTGATCATCTTTAGGAGTTGGGACCCGAAGGGTACGAGCCAGCCTCTGGGCTGCTGGCACTGTTGTTTCCTGACTGAGTGCTGGTTTGCAACACATGTTCTCTAGATCGAAATTCTCAAACCTGCACACCTGTGTTGTAGGTGTGTGCACTTTTCTTAATTAGATTCCACAACAAAGGGATTTAAAATAAACTAATGTTAAATTGTTGCTTTATTTCAAAATATATGGCACCTACTCCTTGAAAAGAACATTCTCTTACAGATGTAAGAGTTTGATAATGTAGAAATACATTTTTGTGGAAAACAAGATTTAAAAAAAAAAGTATTTCTCATTAGCAGTCTATATACTACAATGATTAAAAAGAACTATATTATTCATCCCTGCTAGAAACTCCCATAATAATCCAAAGAGACCTTACCTTCTGTCCATACAAATTCCTTTTCATGAGCTATTGTTACACTTAAAACACTTAAAGTTTGTTTAGGTTTAAGTGGTTCATTCTGGGAAACATTAGCCTTTGAAGAAAGTGGGACCTTTTTTGTTGTGGGTTTTTTAAGTCCTTACTTTGGACACTCCATTTGCTCTTACTAGACAGAGAATGCATTTGACTCTGTTGTAACTACGTGTTCACAACACGATCGTCATTAAAGCTGGCTCATGTCCTCACTGGGCTGCTGTTCAGAGAGGTCCTTGCTTCAAACAAACAAAGTAAAGGTGCAGCAGGGCTTTGCACCATCCAACGGCCGGCCCTTGACCCCATCCTAGACCCCGCAGGAATGAAAATCCGCCCGCCTTTTCCTAGGTAACTCCACCATCGCTTAAACTGGTGCAAGCAGGGCACTCGAGACTAAGACTGGAGCAACCTGCACTTGCCCACGGAGCCACGCTTCGGGGAGGCCCGGCCCCTGCCCTGTGCTGCCCCCCGCAGGTGTCTGTCCCCATCAAGGGACCATGCGCTGCACCCCGGCGCCCCCGAGTGGAGGGAGAGGTAAGGAGGGCGCGGGCGGGCTGGGCGGGGCGCAGTGACAGCGCAGCCGGGCCCGCCCCTGGCTCCCACCCCCTGCGCCCGCCCGCCCGCCCGCAGCCGCACGGGAGCTCGTCCAGCCCCGCGCACTGCCAGCCCGCTCGCCCGCCCGCCACCCGCCGCCCGCGCTCGCCCCGCCGGCCGCTCGCGCTCGCCCCGCCGCCGCCGCCGCCGCCGCCCGCGCCCACCCCCGCGGCTGTACGGTCCGGTAAGACCCCCACCCAGCCAGGGGTCCCGCTCGCGCTCGCGGGGCTCCCTGCCCCCGTGCCGGGCCCCAGCCATATCTGGGCAAAATATTCAGCTGTCGCCGCCGCCGCCAAGAGGGACTGAGCGTGGCTCCTTCTATAAATAGCGTCCGCCTCGGGTTGCCTCCGCGGCTGGGGACGGGGTCCAGGGGTCCGGAGCCTGGCGCTCCCGTCCGCGCCGCTGGGCACGGTGGCCCTGGCCAGGGCGCCCTTCCCCTTAGACCTCAGCGCCGCGCCTGTGAACAGGACAAGGACCTGGGGGCTCTCGCAGAGCAGCGCCCGGGGCCGGGACCCTCCCGCGCTGGACTCCGGGGCTGCGGTGCTCGGCGCCCGGGGCGCTCCGCCGGGTACAGGTGCCCGCTGGAGCCCCGCGGCGAGCGCCTGCAGCTGCCCAGAACTGGGGGACGGGAGTGGACATGGACGCGCTTGGGTGGGCGTGGAACTGGGGTGCGGGCTGCGCCTGTGTGTGGCAGGAAGTTTCCCAAACTGCGGGAGATGAAGTTTACAGCACCCCGCGCCCTTAGCACGGAGGTGGATCGGGAAGGAACCTGGAGGGAGCAGCTCCTCGGCTGTCGCCAAGTCACCAGATAGCCATAGCACAGCCCCCTGCGTTCTCTGGGACTCAGTCTCCCCGTTTGTAGGGGCAACATTTGGCCCTGGCGCTGCAGCCAGGAGCCAGAGCCATCGTACCAGGGCGCTCCCCACCTGTCCGTGCCTCCGGCCTGGGACGCGGGGGGCACAGCTGCGCACTTTCGGAGGGGCTGGGGGAACGGGGGTCGTGACGGTTCCGTTGACACGGGTCGTATTTTGGGGCCTCCCAGGACCCTCGAAGTAGCCCGGGCCACCTGCCCCCAGGGAAGCACGCCCCGGTAATTATGGGCGTCTCTCCTGGGCAGCAGCTATCATCCTCGCCAGGCAGCCCATGCGCAAACAGGACCGGGCCAGAGGCTCCAGGGCAGCCACTCCCTGGCCTCAGTTTCCCCATCCCTACAGGGCCTCGGAGCCGTGCAGGCACACACTCCCATCACCAGCTCTTCTGCTGTTACTGACCCTGCACTTGGTTTCGACCTTCACCCTCTCAGACGTGAGCAGGCCCAAGCGTTTTCGTGTCGGAATCAGATGCTAACCCAGATTCTGGGCCCTCAGAGGAAACACCCCCCAAATCCCCATCTTCCTCCCGAGGTGACAACCATTTTGTTTCCCGCGCAGGGCCGCAGAGCCCCCCCCACTCAAGGTCACACGCTGCTGGACGCCCCAGGAGGTCTGCAGTTGCCACCCGGACTTCTCATGTCTTTCCTGACCCTTCCTCCTGCTGAGGCAGGTCTTGGGGACCTGTGAGCACCCCACCAATGCTCCCTCTTCTTTGATAAGCTGCTGTTCAGGCCTTTGCCTTGCTCAGACAAGAGCACCCTCATCCTGAAGTTGCCTTTTTGTTTCTACTTGACTTCCTATGATATATTTTCTCTAACATCATCTCAAAGCCCCGCAGAATTCATGGGGAAATGGAGACGAATAGGTTCTCCTCAATCTGAGCCACAATGAAAGCCAGGGACACAGTTACTTGTGTGTGCCCGATTGTCTTCAGTGAGCCAGTCTTGCAAACCCAGGTTTCAGAGGTGAAAAAGCCAGTGTCCTCTAAAAATAACCTCCACCCCTTATCAGCATCCCACACCTTCTCCCCCCTCCGGGTTGGGTGTGTCTGGCTGCTCAGTAAAATCGCCCCAACAGGGTGTGGGTGGGGCAGCTCTGAGTAACAAAATGTTGCCTAGAGGTAATAACACCTGGTCCAGCTCTGCCACCCACTGACAGTGACCTTGACCGATGAGGAGGTGGGCACAATGGTCTCTAGTGGATCTGGAATCAAAAGGGCTTGCAGTTTCCTGGAAGACTGTCTGCATGAGTAAAGTGAGGTGCCAGGATGAAATCTGGGGGAATGCACTCTGAAGGGGAGGGAAAGAGTGGGAGAACGTGGTTTCCCACGAGCCAACGGAGGAGAGGAGTTGGCAGTGCCAGGTGCTGCGCAAAGACAGGATGGGGACTGGGAAGCAGCCACGGGCACTGGCAGAGTTGTGGGTGAGTTTGGCCAAGGGTATTGCAGAGGATTCAAAAATGGGACCTGCTCCTGGCTTACCGGGGCTAGTGAGCCCGCCTGCCCATCTGAGCCTCAGTGTCTTCCTCTGTCCCATGGAATGATGATAGCACCCATTTCATAGGGGTTGCTGTGGGGACTTAGGGTGATGATACAGGGAAAGCCCTCAGCCCAGTGCTTGGTACCTGCAACGGTATTATTAGTGTTAGTGAGGCCAAGAGTCCGAAGCTAATGCGAGCCGGTGAGGTGGAGACAGCTGCAACTCTTTCTGAAAGCTGAGAAAGGAAGGGAGAGGGAGGTAGTAGGACCTGGAGCTGGGCAGAGGGGAGGCAGGTGTTTCTGGGGTGAGGAGTGCAAGCAGGGGCCAGGCCGGGCCGGGAGAGGGGAAGAGGGTGAAATGGGAATCTAAGCAGTGTGCCCCTGGGAGCACCGAGAGGCTTCCTGAACCACCTGCTGAATGTCACAGGCTCCAGAATCAGGCTCTAGAATCACGTTCATCTAGAATCAGGCTAACCAAAGAAGGGGTAAAATGAAGCTAGTCCTGGCTCAGATTCCTGTGTCCCCTTGGCAAACGTCAGTATCTGCAGAGGAGGGTGGTGATGGGCCAGGAAGGCTGGTCTGACTGCCCAGGGGCCTCGTGACCTTGGCTTGCTTATTTCTGAAATGACATCATCTATCAATGACTCCTGCTGAGTCCAGTCATAATGGCCTTTTCCAGTCAATGTTTTGATTTTTCAGTCTTACTAATGGACCGGCCAGGCTGCCAGCATTTCCAAAGAGGCCACTTCATCTTTTGCTTAAAGCCAGAACACCAAATGGATCAATTAATTGGCTGCTGGGAGCTGTGATCAGTTTTAAACCACAGGCCTGTTTGGACAGAAACAGGAGAAGATAGCATCATCCTGGGGTCATTTCCCCCCTTTTATTTTGTTTTGTAAAATCCTCCTTTGCTTAATCTCAATAGGACCTGACTCTCTGTTCTTCATGATAATGAGAGAATGAGCTCATTTGGAGTCAACCTAGGACACGTCTCGGGGAGGTTCTCTGTGAGGTTAGGAGGTGCTGGGTGCTTGTCTGATCTGAAAAACTAAACGAGCACAAGCATTTCTTTTGTTTCTCCTTTTCTTACATCCTTTTGTTTGTTTGTTTTCTCAGAGAAAAGCAGATGTGTGGAAGTCTGGATGTTACTATGCACGAGGAGGAGAGGGGGAGGGAGAGGGAGGCAAGTCTGCACACGTGTCGCTGTCTCGGCTCCTCCTCGCAAGGCCCCTAGCCCGAGCCACCGCGCACTGTGGGGCTTCTAGGGCAGTGACCCCAGGGTCACTCCTGGAGGTGATTCTGGTGGATGATGAGTTGTGTCCACTGCAGTGTTCCCCCTGCACGTCCCCGGGGACCAAGAGAGGCAGACATGTTTCTTGCTCTCACTCAGCCTTCTTCAGGGACTCGTCTCTTTTGCCCGTCCTTAAATGTAGATGCCACTCTCAACCCAATTCTCTTTTCACCCCACAGCCTCCTGTAATCCCACTTACTCCCACGGTTCCAACCACCCCCTGCAAACTCTCAAATTCATGTGTCCGGCCTGGACCGCTCTCCTCCTGCCAAGTGGACGAAGCCAACAGGACATCCCAACCCATAGGCCCAGACTCGGGTTCATCACCTAGTCCTCCTTCGGTGTCCCCCATCTGGGTTAACAGTACCACAGTCCACGCAGGCACGCAGCCAGAAACCTCCCTTCCCTTCACCGCCCCATTCATCTGGCTGCGAGTCCTGCCGATTCTACCTTCCTCAGCATCTCCCCAGGCCTCCCAGCCTTTGCCTCTGCTGTTCCTTCTGCTTGGAGTCCTGTTTTCTTCCTTCTCAACATGGCAAACTTTCACTCGTCCCTTCAAGCAGAGTTCCTCCTTGCCTGGCCTGGGCTCCCACAGCCCCTGAATGGAGCTCAGAGAACCACCATAGTGTGTTCTGAATGGAATCATCCGATTACATCCTTATCTCTGAGTAGGCTGATAGCTCCTTGACAACAGAGTTTATGGCTCATTTAGGCTCATTTATTTCTGTTCAGAGCACAACAATTGGTACAATGCACACACTTTATGTTTTAATCAATGGCTGACTGAGTAATGAATGAATCAAAGAGTAAGAGCAGGAAAGCCCTGTGATAACCATGACAACCACACATCACGCTAAACCATCAGCTCCTGAGGGCAGAACCCACACCTATTCTCCCTGCTGCCCCTGCTGCCCCGTAACCCTATCACAGTAAATAGAACAAATCTCAGTAATCCTGTAAGGAGAAAGGGCAGGTCTTATTACCCCCTTTTTGTAGATAGGACAGTGAACCCCAAAAGGAATTGTTCCAGTCGGGGTGCGTATTCCAGAAAAACCAGATTGCTCTCCGGGGTTTGGTAAACTTTAGAAATGAGAGTCCTTTTAGGTACTAACGCTGCTCTAACATTTGCATCACTCAGAGTCCTGTTTAAAATGCAGATTCTGGCTCCATAGGCCTAGGAAGGGCCTGAAATTCTAAATTTCTGATCAGCTCCTTGTTTCTAGTAAGTTCTAATAAGCTTATTAAATAATAAGCTTAATAATTCCTAATAAGCTCTAATGAACACCTAATAATGTAATGCTTACCCTGCATACATAGACAAGAGCACCTGCAAGAGCACCAAGATGAGCTCTAAGTTATCTCAAAGTTTCCCCTTGGCCATTGCATTAAGATAGTATTTTTATTAAAATCTACACATAAATTCATTAAAGCCCAGACTCAACATCAAGATTCCCCCCCCCCTCATTTTTAATGAAGCACATGTGGGCACATAGAGCATGATGGGGCACATGGCAGAGGTGCACAGAACAAGGTGGTGCATGGAAAAGTGGAGTAGTGATGGGGCACGTGATTGGTGGGCGGAGCCTGCAGAGGGGCACGTGGCGGGGGCACGCTGGTGAGGGCAAGGCCCCAGCAGCGCTTGGCATGCCTTTGGAAGGGTCAGGCATGTGTTATTTGTGGCCATGTGCTATTTCCACCTCCACCTGTCTTCCATCCTTCTTTGTGTTCTGGAGAACCTTAGGCCCAGACAGGGCTTTAGGGTCAAACTGCCCAGTTCCTTGCCACATAGAACCTCCCCCGAGTGCCAGAGCCCCAGGCTCTTGTGGCCAGTTACCTTTCTCATGCGCGCTGCCTACAGATCTGCGGGCTACTGTGAGTGTCTGTCCGTGCTGGGGTGGACACCTGCATTTCCCCCTTCAGACTGCTCAGAAGATGAGAAAGAGGGGAGCCGTGAGGATAGACCTCCTCCACACCAACCTAGGAATATTTAAGTCAGATCAATGGCAACATTGTATGCATTTGTGTACGGTTTGTCATACTGCATTCTACTTACATCATTAAAAGGGTTTGAGGTGTCTTAAAATGAACCTGTACAGGCAACGTAACTGGTCAGACCAGAAATTTTAAAAAGACAGGGAAGAAAACTTGAAAATTAGGATCAGTGGGACTCTGAGAATCTCATGGGAAGTAAAGACACTTGCTCCAGCAAAGTGAATATACCTGTACACCCAACAGTTGCTGTATCATTTCAGGGGGTGTGTGGATCCCCCTGAAGGCCGTTCAGAAGCCCAGAACGGCACAGAATAAGGAAAGAAAATTATGCCAGCAACCCGGCTGAAGACGATACCTGTATTTGGACACTCACATCAGTGCTGAGATGTATCAGTGTATGGCAGCCAGGGCTAACAGGAGACAAGAGGAATTAGAGGACATTTCATGTCTGACAAAAAAGAGCACCAGTTTCTTTTCAGGAGGAGAAATGTTTTCTTGGCCGTAATGCTCAGAGTATATCATCATGCTGGAACATTAGGTGAAAGGCAGTTTTAGCACAGTGGTTAAAAAAAAAAAACAAAATGTAGAGTCTCCCTCCCTGGGTTCAGATCTAACATCTGCACTTAACAGTTGTGTAAATTCGGGTGGCTTTTACCTGTCCATGCCTCAGTTTCCCCACCTGTGAAGTGAGGCTACATTTGGTTGCTGTACACAAGACGCTTAAGGCAGTGCCTGGGCCACTGTTAGCATGATGTAATTGTGAGCTGTCATGGGAAGGCAGCGTGGAGTAGTGAGTGATATGCATGCAGTGCAGTTGCTGCCTGGAGTCCTGCTCTACTACTGACTAGCTCTGTGGCCTTGGCCAGTATACTGGGTTAAAGAGTCCCCCCACCCCGAAGGCATGTTCACCCAAAACCTCAGAATATGACCTTATTTGGAAATAGGGTCTTTGCAGATAAAATTAGTTAAGATGAGGTCACACTGGAGTAGGGTGTGCCCTACATCCAAGGACTTGTGTCTGTATAAGAAGAGGAGTGGATATACACAGGGAAGGAGGCCCTGTGACAACCGAGGCAGGGCTTGGCGTGATGCAGGTACAAGCCAAGGAATGGCAGGGAATGTCAGCGTCACCAGAGACTCGGAGAGAGGGGCTTGGAGTAGATTCTCCCTAAAAGCCTCCAAAGGAACCGACCCTTCTGACGGCTTGACTTCTGACCTGCAGCAGGATACAGTTAAGTTGTTGTAAGCCATGTCGTTTGTGGTCATTTGTCACGGCAGCCCTGAGAAACGGATGCAGTCAGATGACTGCACCTCAGTTTCTTCATCTGTAAAATGGGAATAAAAAAGTACCTACCTCACAGAGTTTAGGTGGCATGAAATAATCCATGCAGAGTGTTTGTCACTTCGCCTGCTGCTCAGCACGGACAGGGGACAGGATAACGCTAGCCGTTACAGTGCAGGGACATAATGGGCAGCAATTGCCTCGAGGATGGTGTTAACAGTTGTCTGTTGGAGTCCGCGCTGGCGTTTATTTACGCAGTGCCCCGTGGATGAACTTCTATGCGGCTTCCGGATTTTTGCTAATGTAGATAACGACTGGATAATTGGTACATACATCCTTGTCCAATTCATCGTGTAGGATAAGCTCGTAGCATAAAGTCCTAGAAGTGAAATTGCGGGGTCAAAGGGTGTGTGCGTTTGGACAGGCACGACTTAGCTTGCCGTGACAGAGGGTATCCCGACGTCGGCTTCTCTTCTGCATGACGACGCCCTTCTCCCATCTCGTGAGCTCTGAGAGCTCGCAGACTCTTTCTTCTTTGTCTGATATATGAGAACTGTGTCTTTTCATAATTATGCGTGGGCTTCATAGACTTATTGGCCATGTGTATTCTTATGTGAGTTCCCTGTCCCTCTCCTCTTCCGAAGTTTTCACTGGGCTGTGCTATACATTTTGTTTTGTAGCTCTGTCTATTAAACAAATTAGCCCTTTGTGCAACGTGCTGCAAATTTTTTTTCCGATTTGCCAGGTACCTTTTGGCAGTGTTCATGCTAATTTTCATATTGGCTTTTCAGAAAATCCAGAAGCGCGCTTCCTATGTTAACACCTATGTGAGGCAAGGTGTCAGCTCACGTTTGTGAAATGGAGACCGAGAATAGGAGTGAGTTACACAAGCCTTTCTGCGAGCCAACTTTCTGCCATCGGTTTGACTGGTGGCTGTCAAAGCCAGTAATGAATGGTAGGCATTCATTTCTTCATTTCTTCAGCTAACCTGCCTGCAGCAGCTGAGAGGTGCAGGGCTTTGTGTGGGACCATGGGAGACAGAGACACTTGCCCTCAAGGAGCTGTCAGTCTTCGGGCAGGGGGAGGGGTACAATAAGATGATGCCTGTGGTGGCAGAACTCTGACAGCCTCTCACATTTGTAGGAAGATACTTGCTGGAACCCTCTGAAGCTGGTGTGGAGAAAGATATCCTGGAAGAGGCAGAGGCTGGTGAGAGCTCTTGGTGGCCCACACTGGGGAAGTTGCAGAGATGTGGGGACAAGGTGCCACAGAATGGAACGTGGCGTGGTCAGGCCAGCTGGGGTACAGAGATGGTTTCAGAGTCTTTTCCTGGAACTCTCCTGCTTTCAGTGATTGATGCAGTGACTCGGACACTGTGGTGCCCTCCAGAGATGCAAAATGAAAACACACACTGGGCCTTTCTCATTTAAACCGTTTGCAACTTTGACGGACGTGTGGAGCTTCGAGGCTCAGTGTGCCCTGGGATGGAGCTCGTAGCAACTACAGAGCGTGATGGAGTCACACACTGTGTTTAATTTCTCTGGTGTTTTTTTTTTTCAGAAGGTGCTTTCCCACATGACTAAGAGAATGAGATCAGCCAGAGAAAATAAATGTAAACAGGCCAGAAAGCAGTCTTTTAAAGACAGCTGGCCTCTGAATCCCCATCCTGTCCACTCGGTGAACCCAAACACGTCTTTCATAGTAGAATCAGGCCTTGAAGGGTCTCTTCAAGTCTCATCTTGTCATGTCCCCAATAGCCACGTACTTGCTGTGTTTTTCCATTTACATGATGCTTAAAAACAGTCAAAGCTAAGCTATGATTTTAGAAGCCAGAATAGTAGTTATCTTTAAGGGTCATGGACTGGGAGGGGGTAAGGAAGGTGGAAATGCCCCACGTCTTCATCTGGTGGTGTTTGCACAGGTGTACAAATGTGGGAAAAATCCAGTGAGTTATACTCTCACTTGCGCACTTGACTCTGTACAACCAATTCCTCATTAAAAAAGAAAAACATCAGCCCTCCTATGAAAGAGTGGGTAACCAGAGCTGAGCTGGGGCATGAGGCCGAGCAAGAATGCCATCGCCCTTGCTTTGGTCATTTGACTTTTGTTAATACAGGGTCAGATCACGCCGTAACTTTTGGGGCCAACGCCTCACACTGTTGACTTAGGTTGGGGAGCAGTCACTTGAGAACCCCCAATAAGCTCAGTGGTTATGAGGTTCGTTTGTTGGACTGCAGCAACGCGGGACTGAGGAAGGGGGAATGAAACCCGGCAATCTGACTTAGACCTCGTTACCTCTTCACAGCACCCCCTGAGAGGTAACAGGTTATGCCCCCACTTAACAAGTGAATCCATGAATCACAGAGGGACTAACTAAGGGTCATGCCCAGGGCTGCCCAGCCAGTTAGAGCCAAGGGGGGGGTTTAGCCCGGGTCTGCATGACCCCAGTCCAAGCTTTCACTTTTCACCAGGCTGACCCAACAGGAGGGCTCATCTGTAAGGTGGGGCTAATGGCCCAGCTCATTCCCACTCTGAGGGTGGCCGGTGAGGCACCTACATATGTGACACCACCCCAGGGATTTCCATGTGAGTCTTATCCTCCCAACTTAACTGTAAGCTTCCTAGGGGCCAGGGACTCCCTTACGTATTTCCGTCTGTCCCACCAAGGCCCACAACGCCCTGCACTAAGTGGGTCCTCAACAAATACTCACTCCATGAATTGGGTTGCGGAAATTGCGATCCAGAGAGGTACAGCAATTTGCTCAACTCACACAGCAAGTCCTAGACCAAAGTCAGGCCTTGTAACCAGGTCCCCCAACTCTCATCCCTTCTGCCATTGTCCAATGGCCCCAGCTTTCTATAGACCCCAGGGATGGGGCATTCCAGAGGGTTGGAAGATCCAGGGGAAGGAAAAGAACGATCTCAGATGAGAAAAGGCGGAGTCTGGCCCTGGGGCCTTTGGCGGGTGGTCCTGGGAAGAGGGCTGGGAACCTGGGAACCGGAGGTAAGCTGTGCAGTGGCACGGAGCCCCGCTCTCAGAGGGACCCTGTGCTTGGTTGAATGCTCTGCGGACACTCTTCAAATTCTTAATTTTATCTTTGAGTGTATATTTTTAAGTGAAGCCCCATAGACAATGGAGCATGCGCCAGGGCTTGAAGCCTCAGGTCATGAGAGATCCCACCTCTTGCTGCCTCTCCGCTTCCTGGGACTCGGGCTCCCTCACCGCCTGGCACCCGCCCCCTCCCACTGCTGTCCAGCTACCCCTGGGGCTTTCTGCTCTCCCCCATACATTCAGCTGGCAGCTGTGCAGGGCAAGCCTCTCATCCACCCCGATCCTGGCACCTCGTGTCCTGGCACAGAGGTTGCAGTACCCTTCAGATGGCCCTTCTCCGTGGCCCATGGGAAGGGGAGACTGCTGGCTAGGGTGCCCCACCCCCCCACCAGGGCAGGGCCTGTGTGTCCAGCATCTGGCAGGGGAGAGAAACTGGCAGCCAGTGGACTGCGTACATGCTCTCTGTCGCAGCCCACAGGCGCTTGTGTAAATGGCAGCATGAAATCATAAACAAGACCAACTCCATGACAGATGAAGAAAGAGACCCTGAGAGAAAGGAACAACTCTAATGTACCTTTAATGACACTTGCCCCCCATTTTTGAACAAAGGACCCCACAGTCTTATTTTGCACCGGACCCAGCAAACTCCATAGCCAGCCCTGCCTGGGAGAACCAGCAGGGCAGAGGGTGCAGGCCAGGCCGGTTGACTTCCTTCCCGCTCTTTGGTCTGGGATAGAATTTGACCGTCCACCCAGCCCTGGGGGTCTGTTGCTGGGGCTGTATCCCTGACCCACCTGCAGTCATGGCTCCTGGACTGGGAGCCTGGCTGGGGCCATGCAGAGGTGTGGAGCTGGTCAGGGCTGATTGCTGGGCAACTGAGCGGTGTGGGAGCCACAGTCTCCTCAGGGCTGCACATGAGACCGGGCCAGAGGCCACAGTTCGCCGATAAGGAAAGTGGGGTGCTATGTGGAGGGGCTGTGTTCTAAGGACATAGTGTGGCTTCAGCCTATGTGGAGACGGGATGTCCCAGGCTGGAAGAACAGCATGAGCACAGCCCAGAAGACCAGCATTTCAGGGGTGCTCAGGGACAAGTGGTCTGGGGCCTCAAACGCCAGGCTGGGGAGTTGGCTCTCTGTCCGTCGTAGTGGGGGCTGTTCACGGTGGCTTTCAGCTGGGGAACAGCATTGGAATTGATTTTCACAAAGATCATTTGGAGGCTGAGTTGAGTGTGGACAGGAAGGCAGGAGCACTGAGGCAGAAAGACCGTTTGGGAGGCTGTCGTGAAACGGGAGAGGAGGGACAGATGCAAAGGGTGTTACAGAGATAGGGTTCTAGTCACAAAAGGACAAATCGTGTGTGATTCCACTTAGATGGGACACCTGGAGAGGTCAAGTTCAGAGACTGGAAGTAGAATGAATGGTGGTTGCCAGGGGCTGGGGGGAGGAGAGAATGGGGACTGAATGTTTAATGGGGACAGAGTCTCAGTTTGGGAAGATGAAACAGTTCTGGAGACCAATGGTGGTGATGGTCACCACAATGTGCATACACTTAGCGCTACAGAAATGTACACTTAAAATGGTAAGTTTTGTATATATTTTACAATAAAAAATAAAAAACTTGAGAGAGAGGGAGAGAGAGAGATAGGGAGCGAGAGGACCGACAGGCACGAACGACCAGAGCCGGGGGGAGAGGGAAGGGAGGCGGTCAGGCTGACCCCAGGTGAGGAGGTGGGGGGGGTGGTCAGATGGGCCGCGCTCAGGGTTGGGCCCCTAAGCCAGAAGGACCCCAGAAGTGCCCAGCCAGGAGCCTGAGCTGCAGAGAGACCATCTGAGAGTCAGCAGCTTATCGCTGGTAACAGACCCACCAGGGAGATAAGAACCCCCAGGGGGAGTGTGGGAGCGAGAAGAGGGCGGAGCCCAGGGGAGCAGCTGGGCCAAGAAGCAGCACCACCCGGGTGACAGAGAGGAAGGGAGGAGGGGCGCCGGGCGTGTCAGCGCGCTCTTGTTTGTCTGCGGGGAGCAGGGACTCCTTCAGAGTACCTGAGTGCAGGGAGGGGAGTGTGGGGAGAGGAGCCGGCCTCCTAAGGATTGTGGGAGGACAGGGGCCTTGTGGGAATCCAACATGAGCCGGAGCAATGCAGGCCTGAGGGAGCAGGGGCTGGGCACTTCTGGGGACACCATGTTCTCCATCTCTCTCTCGCCCGTGAACTCACCCTCCCATGAGGACTCTGCCTCCCCTGCACATCTCTTACCTCATGGCCTCTGCTTCCACACGCTCATCAGTCACCTCTCTTCACCCCCAGCTTCCTCTGCCATCTGCCCTATTCTTACCTTACGGCCCAGTTCAATGCTGTTATGGGTTGAATTATATCCCCCCAAAGATGCACCTGTAAATGTGACCTTATTTGAGAATAGGGTCTTTGCAGGTGATCGAGTTCAGATAAGGTCATGAAGGCAGGACTTAGTCCAATAGGACGGGTGTCCTTACCTAGAGGGGACATTTGGACTCAGATACGTACAGAACTGGGAGACGGCCAGCTCAAGCCTAGGAACGCCAGAGGCTACCCGAGCTGGGAGAGAGGCATGGGACAGATTCTCCCGTAGAGCCCTCGGAGTGAGCCAACCCTGCCCACACCTAGATTTCTGGCCTCTAGAACTACGAAATGTAGGTGTCTCTTGTTTAAGTCGCCTAGTTTGGTCCTTGGTTAGGGCAACCCCAGAGAACTCACACAAATGCCAAGAAATGAAGGAACTCGCATTCATCCAACCCCTCCTGTTTCTTGTCCCAGGTCATGGACTTTAGCCAGGCACCCATTCTGTTCAGTCGGCTGAGGAGGGGTCACGTGGTAGAAAGCATGGCTGCCCCCAGGAGGGGCTCCAGAAGGAGGGGCGGGGAGAGACACCTCTCTCCGAAGGCACAGGGCACTTTGCGGGCACTCTTGTGGCCCTGAAGCCGAGGGGAGAGAGAGGTGCAGGCTTCAGGGCTGAGCGATCATCGTATAATCCCTTTAGCTATAGTGTCTTCCCCAAGAGAAGGACAAAGACGGGAGGAGATGGGGTCTGAAGCATCAACTTTGTAAGTCAGCCTCTCCTCACCCATCACTAAGACGTGCACTGTGGCTGAAATAAGAAGATGGTATAACTGGAAAATATTCATGGGAGCCTGTGACTCAGCTCCTCCAGACCTCTGGGAAGTACAGTCCATAAATCAAGATGCTGCTCCAGCACCTCCTCCCCAAGTGCTCCCACGGGGAGGATGCGGGAGAAGCCATTAGCCCAAGTGACAGGCCCCACTTCGGGGAGAGATTTAAAAGCACATTGGGTTCTCCAGGAGCTCGCCCATCGCAGAGCTTTCACTTCTGGAGCTTCCTGATGGATGGCCTCAGCCCTTGACCCACTCATTTTTACTGTCCATCCCGCCTAGTTTTATTTCCAGGCACAGCTTGTAAATTCTACTTTTTTTTTTCATATAATCAGCAGCTTAAGGCTTCTGCTCTTGAGAAGCAGGGTGGCCAGATGTGCTGTTCGCGTACTATACACATGAGCTCTGGAAGACTTACATGTTTAAATGTGTTTTTAATTCATTGAGCTGCCCTTTTGTTCTTCTCACCAGCTGCTCAGGACCCAGTTTAGAAAGTAGGTAAGAGTGGCGCCGTTCTGCTTCAGACAGGCCATCCTGGGAGCCCAGCTGCTCTGTCGCCCCCTTCCTCCCCTGCCCTGCCCCTCCTGGGCTCCCAGCCCTTCCAGCCCTGGTCTCATCTTTCCATTTTAAAGGTGGGAAAAGAGAGAATTTGAGAAGAGAATGGACTTGCCCAAAACCCCAGTGTGCTCATGCCCTCCTAGCACATCTACCAGCCACAGGGGCACCAGAACATGAAGGTGCAGGTCCCCACCTGAGGGAATTACAGCCTGATGATGCCCACGGGGCAGCAGGGCTGGGGGGAGGCGGCAACTCCAGGGGCAGCCATGGGCATCACGGTTCCCATTCGCTGAGTGCACAGCAGCCCCAGGCTTTATACCTTATTTGCTTGCTGCCACTTAAGCCTCACAACACCCTAGAGGGTGAATACGATTACCCTCTCGTTATATGGATGAAGAACCCCAGTCCAGTGATTTTCAACTTTCTGTTTTAGCAGCTGAATCCTTTGTTCAAGGGAAATCTTATATGGAACCCTAAGTAAATCAGGTAAAATCAGGGGTGAACCCTCTCGCTTAGCCTCTTCTACTTAACCCCCTGCAGGGGCCCCAGAGGGGCTTTCTCGGAGCCTGCACTCTCCCCTGGGCATGGTTTAAAGACCACGCATGTGATCCAATCCTTGAATGTCTCCAAGAGGGAGAGGTTACACACGGAAATTTCCCAGTCCACTCATGCTCACGTTACAGGTGAGCAGACAGGCCCAGCGGAGGAGAGGGACGCCTCGAGTGTCCCACGGGGAGTTACTACCGAACTCCCACTCCAACCAAAGTCTTATGAATCTCAGGCCATGACCTCTCTTTTATCAGGAAACGGAGGCCTTCCATTAACAGCTATAAAATACTCTGTCGCCGAGCTAGCAGTGGGCTCTAGTAACACACGGTTTTCACCTCCCTGCCACCTGTCTCTTCCCCACCGCTAGTCCCCCCCGTCACTGACCACAGGAGAGGCTTGCTGTAGAGAAGCCAAGTGGGTGACTGGCTTGAAGCTCACAGCTTCAGAGTTTACCCTAGGAGTTCTCCACCCCTCTCAGCTTATTTAACATCATGCCTCATCACTTTGTAATATTCACAGGATGCTTGACATTAGACAGGGCCTTTTAACTCCTCTGAAATGGGACTTTAAAATTCAGCAGCACCTTGGAGTGCGTAAGTGGATTGCTAAGTTGCTTGTACGCACTGAGAGGAAGACTGGATCCTCAGGAAATGTAATGACGGCACCCCTCCGGGCGGCCTCTGGGAAGGTGGCCCGCCACCGAGCCCGTCCCTCCTTCAGTGGGCCCCCGAGTTGCCACCCCCCTCTCTCTTCCTGCTGCTTCCCAGTCCCTTGTTCCCAAGCTGGCTTGGAAATGGATTCCTCTCCCCCATGTCCCCTCTTCCTGGCTCCTTCCCCCTCCACGGTCTGTCCACGAATTTTTCTAACGATTTTTAGTACAAATCATCTAGGAAATGGATCCACTGGAAAAGATATGCGTGGGGAGCTCCCAGGGTCCCGAACCTGTCCATTAGTTCTGTCCCTAAGTCCCTTCTTGTGTGAGTCCGAGTGGCTTCTCTTGTGACCCAGAGCTGAGTCTTAAGGCTGTTTCCTGAGATTCCAGTTCTCAGCGTAGTTTCCCAGAGACATGGTGTCATCGTCAAAGGACTGGAAACTCTGCTTGCAACCTGCCCCTCTTAGAGACTCCAATGTGTGGGAGCATACTAAAAATTTTGAGACAGATTGCAGTTCAGTGTCCTGTGAAACTTAAACCCAAAACCTGTTTGAGCACCAAAAACGTGTTTTGCAGTCCCCCCTGAGAGATGCTAGTTTGGAGGTGTCTCTGTGCGTTGATTCTGGAAGCCTCCAACCCCTTCACTAGGATCTCTTTTGGCCCCAGGCTGGAGACCATAGATCCTTTCCTGGCTCCTGTCAGGAAAAGCCAAATTTTCGGTTATTCTCTGAGGGCCTTCAGGACCGTTGTTTTTTGTTTGTTTGTTTGTTTGTTTGTTTTATCTATACAGAACATTGTCGCTGCTCGTACTTTCTTTGGATATAAATAGAAATGAAAGGAGGGGTGTGTTTATGGTCTGAACATTCCTGGGGTCTGGTCAAAGGAAGATATCAGGCCTTATGTCTAAGAATGGCACCGAGGTTTTCTGTATTTGGGAAGCAAGTTCTTTCTTACCAAGCCAGCTGTCACACACGTGGATTTCTCCTGCACATACGTCCACACGTGCCCAAACCTACATGAGTCACACGTATCTCTGCTTTCTGAAACAGAAGTCTTCTCTGTTAGCTTAATGAACTTCAGTTTTAGTTTATTGTTAATTACTTTAATTGGTTTTATTTAACAACTAATCCCATCTTTTTGATTGATTGGTTGATTGTCTTTTCCTAGTTTGTATTTCTCTCTAGTTGGAAGCGTGCACCAGGCGTTGCACAGGTGAGCCATGGGTTTTGTTTGCAGGGAGGGCTCTAAAAACACAGACTGCTGTGAAAAAGGTAATACGATTGTGTAAGTTTGCCCTGGCTTCCATAACAAGGTGCCACAAACTGAGTGGCTGAAACAACGGAAATTTATTGTCTGCAAGTTCTAGAGGCTAAAAGTTGACCATCAAGGTACGGCAGGGTGGTTCTTTCCAAGGTCTTTCCAAGGGGTTAGAACTTCAAACGTTTGGTGTGCCTTAGCTTGTGGAAGCATCACCCCGATCTCTGCCTCCATCGTCTTCACATGGTATTCTTCCTGTGTGCACGTCTGTCCAGATTTTCCCTTTTGATAACAACACCATTCCTGTTGGATTAGGGGCCCACCCTTCTCCAGCATAGTTAACTAAATTATATCTAAACTTAACTAATTATATCTGCAATGACTCTATGTCCAAGTATGTCAAATTCTTACTTGCAATGTGGTACTGGGGGTTAGAACTTTAATATATGAATCTGTGGGAGACAGTGCAACCCAAAATACCAATTCCGTATGCAATACCACATTCCAGTCCATGGCACTGAGGGAAGCCCCGAGCTGACGCCTCACCTTTCGGCTGTCAGCCTCAGCGAGGAAGGCTGACGGCTCAGCTCATGCAGGTTGACAGACAGGTGGGAATAGCCTTAAACACAGAGATGCTAGTGGCTTCTGCAGCAAGCTGACATTTTCCATTTCCCAAGAGGAGAGGAGCCCGGAATGTCCTCTAGGCTGTCTGACTGCACCAACAGTGACAGGTAGAGAACTGGAATTGGGTTCGTGTCAGTAAAAAAAGTTCCTGCATGGTCCTAGGTTGGGCCCTAAGGAGAGTGGATGAAGCAAACCCAGACCCTGCCAGGCAGAAGCGGAGGGACAGAAACATGCAAGCCGAGTGGAGAGGTGAGGACCCAGTGCTGTGGCCACCATGAGCTTTGCTTGGTGAGGGGACACTAAGGCTTCACAGAGGAAGGTCACACGTGAGCTGGGTTTGTCATGTTATCAGATGGTTTCAGCCAAGTGGGAGGACAGAAGGGCTTAAGGCCTTTTTGTCTCCCAGGTTAGGTGAGCGACAATGTGGTATAGTGGGGAGCATGGGGAGGGGGGTCTGATGATAAGGGTCCTGAGCCTCAGTTTCTTCATTGATAAAATGGTTTTAGTTAAAACACTTGAATTACAGGGTGTGGCGTCAGGATCAAATGAATTCACAGGTATGAAACCATTGTTATGGGCAGCAGCAGAGACAGGATCCAGACACAAGTGTTGGGTATGGTATATGCCACAGGACATGAGCATTAGTCTTCTCTACAGAGCAGAACAGCGAGGGAAGTAGCAGACCTGGTCACAGGGCTCCCTGGACCCCTGGGCCAATTACTTCCTCCCTCTGAACCAGCTCCCTTGGGTGTAAAATGAGGGATCTGGATGGGGCAGTCTCCCTCTGGCCAGGACATTAGATGATGCTGTGGAAAAGGTGTCAGAATACAGCGGCTAGAGCAATGTGGGCTCCGAAAGCCAGCAGGCCTGGGGTCAAAGGCTGACTCTGTCACTTCTTGGTAGTATGATTTGTATGCGTCATTCAGCCTCTCTAAGCTCAACATTGTCATCTGTAAAACGGGTTAAATTAGAAAAGCCTTGTGAAATTGCTTAACACACAGCTTGGTATTTGGTAGTAAGAGTTAGCTATTACTGTGGGCTGTTTTTTGTGAAGACGGAATGAGATGTTGGGGTAAAGGGCCTGTAGGCAGGTGCTCAATTAACCATTTATGCTCCCCCCACCCCGAAGATCAGCTTTGGCAGCGTTTCCAGCATTCGTATTTTCCTTTGGGGTGCAGGGTGGAGGGTTGTACAGAAAACTATTTATACTACTTGAAGAATAAACTAGTGTTCAGCTGCTCATAAGCCATTTGTAATCACCTATTGCTCTAATTAGTCGTCATGCCTATACAATCGATTATGGTTCATTAAATCACGTGCCCTCGGGACTTTCACCATGCACAGTTTTATTAGGGGATTAGTGCAGCCTAGTGCTGTGTGCACTGTAGTAACTAGTATCCTAAGATTATATAGTAATTATTACTGCATTGCACTATACTGGACTAATTCCTGATTCATAAAATACGCCCAGGCCACCATGTAAATGACAAGCATTTATTTGCCCCAAGGGAGCACATTTAAGAAGGGCCTTTCTAAGATCTTTCTCTTTCTGGTAGGTCTTAGATCAGCCTAGAGACTCAGAAGATAGAGACAAGTTCAACGATGTCGTACAGGCGAGAACTAGAGAAATACCGTGACCTGGATGAAGATGAAATCCTTGGAGCCCTCACAGAGGAAGAGCTCAGGACCCTGGAAAATGAGCTGGATGAGCTGGACCCTGATGTGAGTAGGCACTAAAGGGGATCATGTTGTCACAGGTTCAGGGACAGCAACCATTACCACATTGGGGAGGGACAGGTGCGGACTTCCTGAAGCTACCACGTCTTTTTTCCTTCCGTGGCAATCACACTGGAATAACATTGCCTTCCTAGAGTGTGTGGGTGTGTGAGAGAGTGTGGGTGTGTGAGAGAGTGTGGGTGTACGTGCGCATGTGCGCTATTAGTCAGGATTCTCTAACGGAACCAATAGGACGTATGTACATAGAGAAAGATTTATTGTAAGAAATTGGCTCACACAGTTATGGAGGCTGACTAGTCCCAAGGTCTGCAGGTGGTACGCCGGAGACTCAGGAGAGCCCATGCTTTTGTTCCCATTAAAGTCCGAAGACCTGCGAACCAGGAGGGCTGATGGTGTAGTTTTAGTCTGAAGGCCAGCAGGTTGGAGACCCAGGGACAGAGAGCGAGGTTTCAGTTTTGCTTTTCTCTTTGATATCCCAAAACTTAAGTACTGCGAGGTAAAATGAACAACACTTAAATACTATGACATAAAATCAATGTATCTTAGGTTATACGATAAGAAAATAAGAGAGGGAAAAAACAGAGATAACACACACACACACAAATATATTCATAACGAAATAAGGAGGAAAATAGGACAATTACAGCCCTTGTTTCTCTAACTGGTCACATGGTTGTAGCTCTAGTAGTTATAACTCCCTTCTTCCACTACCTGTTCTGTATTCCCTTGGCCTTTAGCAAGCACCTAGCTGGCCATGGTTCTTTGCCTGGTTGGGTTACCCAAAACTTCCTTCCTAAAGGGTCTGGGCCATGATTAATCTTGCCAGGATTGGGTTGTTGTGCTTTTCCATTGGCTCTGATCACAAGGCGTGGTAGGCCCTCAGCAATCTCCTGCAGTGTAGACATAGACTTCCTTACTTCCACTGTGGAGCAGCAGTCCACTTTCCCCGTGGTCATCAGGATGAATGTCCCCAGCCAACACAGAAACTCTGTCTCTGCCTGTTGATTCAGAGGAGCTTAAAGTGGGCGGTCTGAACTTCCAGTCCAGAGGAATCATTGTCTCCTCATGGAGCCATTCGTCCCTTTAGAACTAAGACCTCTAGGCCAGCAGACTAGTGAGTCACTAGGGGATTTCTACCCTTAATTCTGGTACTCGTGAATCCTGGCTATGGGGGACATTGGACACTGACTGGTTCAGTGCATATGTATTCTCCTGGAGAACCTTGTCCCAGCCCTGCAAGGTGTTGTCACCTAGCTCACACTGTGAGTCTGCAAGATCCTGCTCCACGGTTCCATCCAGCCAGTTGTTTCAGGATGTGGGGAAGAGGCTTCATGGACTGAATTAATGACTAGGACTAGAGGAGTCCCTTTCACTAGTTTGATGTTTTTATCATTGCATGTCCTAGATGGCACAATTTCTAAGCTTTTGTAATGCTCAGAATTTGCCTGTATCATCCAGATCATAGCATCAAGAGGCAGGAGGCTCCCGAGTGGGGTCTGTGGTTTGGACAGCCATTGCGGAGCCATGAGCAGGGCTGAGGAGGATTTCTAAATAGCCTACTGGACAGGGGCCTTCATCCTATAGTTCTATCCCAGGTACCTAGGTCAGTGCCCAGCACACAGAAGGTAGCTAATGAATGTTACTGAATTAAGTGAATTTGATATATTTTGAAATTAAAAATGGAACATTTCATGCCTTTAAAAGAAAAAAAAAACCTGTCATTGCTAAACTCTAGTTTAATAGTGATGCATTAAAAAAGAACACTTCTATACCATGCCACCAACCCTCAAGTAATCACAGCTAGTGTGGCAGGAGTGAGCATAGGTTAGCAGGAAAAATACAGGGCTAGAGGTTAGATGTCCCAGTTCCAACCCTGGCCCTGTCTCTGACACTCCATGTGACCTTGAACCAGTTGCTGTCCTTGCCTACGCCTCAGTGTCCCCATCCATGAAATGATGGTGTTGATTTGTCCTTTTCTGGGCCAACCTTCCATGGACTTATAACCTGGTCTTATCCCCAGATTTGGTTAAGTGGTTTCATTCTAGATAACCCAGAATCCTTGACTGGGGGTTCTGGGCCCTAGGCGGCATGGAACGACAGATCCCACCCTCAGCATGCTGTCATCTTGCTGTTCACCCCTCCCCTCGCCCAGCCACAAGGAGATGGTGCCCCTGATGCGGCTGCTCAGGTTGATTACAAGGCAGCGTCGGTGGGAGAACTTCGGCTTCTTCCTCCTTCCCCAGCACCATCGTGCCCCGTTAGCCTGGGTTTCAGTAAAAACAGGTGATGTGGGCAAGAAACAACCAAGCTTCACACCGTTCTGTCTTAATTCTATTCTAGATCACTGCCTCACAGCCTTCCAAGAACAAACATCTTTAATTAAACAGGGAGAACAAAAGGGGAATGTAGCTCCTTGTAGTCAACTCAGCAAACACCGCTCAGCTCCCTGCCAGGCGCCAGGCCTTGTGCCGGCCACCAATTCTGACTGTCGCGGGGCTCAGTCCGGTGGGAAGCTGCCATAGTGATCTGCGCTCTACATGAGAGTGGGCAGGAGCGCGGGGAGATTATTCTTACCCGTGGGAGGCTTCCCCGGGCAGGTAATACTGGAACTGGGCCCTGGATTTTTCTCAGTCAGGAATTCAAACAGAATTCTAGGCTGAGTGAAGGTCATGAGCAGGGGTTCTTGTATAGATGGAAGTAATTGGGACAGGGGTTGTCAGTGTGGTTTCTGTGGAGGGTAGATGAGCCTGTGGAGGGGGTTGGGGCTAGATGAAGAGGGGAAGGGTTGCTGACGAGTTTGGGCTTCTCCCAGTAGGCCCAGGGAGGCTTTGAGGGGAGTGACTCAGTAGGCTTGCTGTCTTAGGACAGATGGACTGGAGGAGATGCTAGGGAGATGGGTGGCAGGGGCTCAGGTGGGAGCTCCCACTGTCCTGTCTAGCTGGTGGCAGGGGAGTTATTTTTTGCAGATAAGAAAGGGCCCCTGCCCCTCTCCACAACCTTTCCAGCCTGTTGCAGAGTCTTTGCTGTTCCCAGGACGGAGAAGTGCAGATGCCCTGCTCCCTCTAGCCTTTGGGGCTTTTGGAGTTTCCCTGAGCTGCTGGATGGAAATGAGGTTAGATTAGGCTGTGACTGCAAATCAGGCGATAATGACACAGGGGTCAGAGGCAAGCATCAGACCTGGGGGAGGGGGCAGGTGGGAGAGACCTCTTGGAACCAAAAGTGGAACCCCTCAGGGCTGCTTGATTTCCAGCTGGAAATCACTTTTAAACTGGCAAAGAGTTCCCGCAGTGCCTTCACCCCAGGTATCAGGGTGTCTGGCCCCAGCAGCAAACTCCCAGGACCTCTGTACCTCTCACACAGCCAGCTGCCCCTGAGCCCTTCTCCCAGGTGATTGACAGGAAGGGACGTTTACGTCCCCTGGAAGGATGGAGAACCTGAGGCTCTGTGGACATCTCACCTGGTGACACAGGACTCAGACTTGGAGACTCAGATTTCTCACAGGCTCCAGAGGGCACGTACCCGCTCTCTGGCAGGAGGAAGGTAACTGTGGATTTGGATTTAGGAGTAGGGTTGGGCAACCCGAGACCTATGACTCTCACACCATTGTGGTTTCAAAATGGACATTTCCAAAGACTGCTTTCATTTTAAGTTTAAGGAAAAGAAAAGAGAAATCAGAGAGAGGATAGGTGATAACAGAGTCCAGTGTTCTTTGTTTTGTTTTGTTTTGTCCAAACCACACAATTGGTCCCTTCACTGAGATATCTCTGTTACCTGATTTGCAAGTCAGTATGTGAGTTTTGAAAAGATCGTGTGGGCCGCCCTTTTTTCTGAGAGTACAAACATTCCAGCTCACGTTTCACCCACCCTTGGCCCATGTTCTAAAATCACAGAGCAGGGAGAGGCCAAAGGTATGCAGACCATGAGAGGCCTCGGGGCCGGCTGGCTGGAGAGGACACAGGGACCAGCAGGTGTCCAACCCTCCACGTCACAGAGCAGGCTCTGAGCCCAGGGAAGGGGAAAAAACTTGCTCTAGGTTACATGACCAAACAGAGCCAGACCGGAACCCAGGTCCCCTGTCCTCTCTGTTATATTCTATATGTTCCTGTTTTCATTTTTGTTTAACAAGTGCTTACATGCACTTCCTATGTGCAGACTCGGTTCTAAGCACTTGGAAAATACTCATTCAACCATTATCATAATCCTATGGTGCAGCCATTGTTCTCATCCCCAGTTTACAGACAAAAACAAACAAACAAACTGAGACGTGAAGCGACTTGCCCATGTCCCACGACGAGGCAGTGGCTGAGCTGTGACATGGTTCTAAGAGGCCACGTCTTAGCCACGTGATGTAAAGCTACGTGGGCGTTCCCACGGGCTTGGTTTTGTACTGGGGGGGTGCCATTGCAGAATACTCTTCCTCTCCTTCTGGAAACAACCTGGGACGCACACGTGCTTATTCAGCCCTGGCTCTGCTTCCAGCTTAGGCATGTGCATGTCCCTTGTTGGATCTGTTTTCCTGTCTGTGAAATGGATGCCGTTGGCCTGGTGCCCTGTGACCCCCGCTCCGGCTCGAAGCACCCATGCTTTTTTCTTTATTTAAATTGAGAGATAATTGACACGTAACATTATATTAATTTCACGTGTACGGAATAATGATTTGATTCTTATATAGGCTATGAAATAATCGTCACAATGTCTAGGTAACTTCCATCACCATATGCAGTTGCAAGTTTTTTTTCTAACCATCTGTGATCTGAGCAATTCCTGGCAGTCTTGTCACCTGAATTCAGCTCACACGTCAGGGGGTCATGTTTCCAGTGATGCACTTGTTCAGCCTCAGTGTCACGTGACAGTGGAGTATGGCGGAGTTGGAAAGCAGCTTTGTTTGCAGCAGAGGAGTCCAAGCTGGTGCACGTTTGCAAAAAGAGTCCCCGAAAGTTTCTATCTCTCGCTCTGCGGCCTGGAAAAACTCAAGCTTATCATGAGATTGTTGCCCTTGGACTCCCGCGGGAGAGGAATGCTCCATGTGCTAAAAGTATCCGCTGCTGACCGATTCCCCAAGAGGATCTGCCCTTTCTCGTCTCTTGAGTTCAGTGGGTGCTGCTCTGAAGCTGCGCCAGCTCCTCAGTTCAGATTGCCTTTGTGCCAGGCAGAGGGGAGAAGGGGCAACGCACAGAGACGTTCTTGTAGGATCAGTGAGTAGTTAACGTTTACGTTGTGGGCTGTCGGTAGAGCCCTGTGTGGATTATCTCATTTAGTCTTCTGAGAGATTTGGTTATCAGCCCCATTTTAAAGATGGGGAAACTGAGACTTAGAAAGATGAAATAACTTGCCCAGGATGCAACACAGGCAGTGCTGGGATTCTGACCTCGACAGTCATGACCCCGTACGTAGCCCGTGTCATTCCCACCGCCTCCTGTGTGCACGTGGCGTGCGGGCTCCGGATGGGAACAAGGTGAGGAATTATCAGCAACGTGCTTTCTTCAATTCAATTTCCTTTGCAGTTGTGTTATTTTTACTACAAATACTAATCTTAAAAAAAAGAAACAACCAACACAAAGAATTTAACTACAAATATTGCTTGTTAATGAGGCTTTAGGAAAAAGGAAAAGTATTTTTTTCAAAGGGTCTCAGTAAAAAGATCAAACTATTTGTAGGAGAGAAAATGGTAGAGATAATTACAACCTTGTAAAGAAATGGGGTCCTAAGATTTGACTTTGAAAGCCAGCCATTGGGAAACCGTGACACATTATAACCACAGAAACAACAATGGAAAACCACAGGCCCCTGCCAAGTCTGGAATAATAATGGTACTAGTAATCATAACAACGGTAGTAATAGTAACTGTTATCCTCTCTTGAGGTCCTTACATGCCAGGTGCTGTGCTAAGTGTTTTATGGGCATCATCTCATAAAATTTCTACGGGGGGGTCCCGTGAGATTGATCCTCACAGGATGGAGTTGCCACCATTCTAAGATAAGGAATGGAAGTCCAGAACCACACAGCTAGTAAAGTGATAGACCACATCCAGGCACACCTGCCCTCCCTCAGCCCATAATGTGTCAAGAGTTCTGAGAACAAGAGCCCATGAACTGCACGAAGAAATGATGGAGGTGAAAACCTAGAATTGTAGAATCTCAGAACTAGAAGGACATTTAGAGACACTCTAACCTTCCCTCTCCCACCCTTGCACATACATACATGGAGCAAGTAAAGAAACCCTGATTTCAGGAGTCCGTCTTGGACACAGGTCATTTCCTAGGTGCTTTATGTATGTCATCAAATCCTCATACCAAACCTATGAGGTAAGTAATATCATTACCATTTAGTGATTAAAAAATCAGAACAACAAAAAGCCTGGATCCCAGGCAGGGGAAAGAACTTGTTCAAGGTCACACAGCAAGTCAGCCAGGACGAGAATCTGGGACTTCCTGTCTCACCACATGGCTTCCCCCTAGATTCCACAAAATCGTGAAATCTTCCCTCCTCGTACCCCACATTGTAACCTGTCAGCCAGAGGATGCTCGCGGTCGAGGAAGCGGCCAAGTTTGTTCACAGGGCCACGGTTCTTCCTTGTAACACAAACTGGCAGATTCACAAACCCAGGACAGAAGTAAACAGTTGAAATGGAAAGAAATAAATCTCTGCTCTAAAAATAGGCACACATCCTTAGAAACACTGCCGGCTGTGCACAGAGCCAGGGATGGGCCTGGAGGGGTGAGGGCAAGTGAAGCCAGGTGTGAACATGTCTCCACCCCACCTCTGTCTTCTGGCCTCACGCCCACCCCCACTTCAACCCTCTCCAGCCTTCCCAGAGTGCCCTCCTTCCTCCTCCATCCTCCTCCTCCCCACCTCCTCTTGCTGGGGGCCCTCTTGGACATGGAGCCCTTCACTCAAGTGGAAATCCTCCCATTTTTCAGGCCTGCCCTCCCACCCGTCTCCTGCAAAGGCCCCCGTCCCAGCACCTGCCCTACAGAGGACACAGAGAAGTTTCTTTTTTGAGTTTGACATTTTTAATAGGAAACATACAGGAGAGTGCAGACTATCCCAATGTTTGCATCATCCATATTTAACAAATATAAACATTTTCTTTATTTGATTCAAATCACCCTTAAAAAGAAAAAAAAAATCACTGCAGATCAAGTTTAAACCCAGCCTTCCCACCCCCAGTATCTTCTTCATCTCTCCCACTCTAGTGAGCGCTTGTTTCCACTTGAGAGGCCGCCAACCAGGCGCCACGCCGTCAGGGAGCTAACATACACGAAGGGAGGAAAATGGGCCCGTTCTCGTCACGCGTGTGGCTGTCTTCCGTCGTCTACTTTCCTCACCCTTGAAAAAATTATGGACGTGAGAAGGTTTTCACTCACCATCTAACCTTCCAGGAAGAAAGGCAGCAACAGAGCCAGTGATAAATGATAACTGCTTCCTGGCCTCTGTCAGAGCGATAGGGAGTGGTGGGGACTGCGGCAAGCAGGAGGGTTTGTGTTTGACTCAAGGGCACTTGCTATTCAGTTCCACCAATTGTTGACAACGTAAAGGTGCTGGTCCCATACCACCACATCATCTAATTATCAAGAGACACTGGAGATCTGAATTTTATGTGCAAGTTCACCAAACAACCACGTTTTGGCATTTGAATGGACTGTCATCCTCTCAATTTGCGACTCTGGTTCTGTTCTATATGACAGGATGTGTGTGTGTGTGTGTGAATATAGTGAGATATATGAAAAGCACCTAATCCGGTGCCTAGAACATAGTAGGTGCTTACTAAATGTTTGTGGAAGCTGAATGTCTGATTTGCTCACTAGAATCTAAGCTTCTTGAGATTTGGCCACGTTGTACCACCATAGATGTGGGGCAGTCAGGTATAGTTGAGCGAGTTGTGCACTGTATAACCCAGGAGACACTGTTCACATAAACCAGAGGCCGCATAACGGCCTTGGAGTTGTGCAGTGCACAACTTGCACAGCCAGATGAAGCTGCCCTGAACGTGTCCCCATAATGTAGTTTCTGTTCAGTTGAATAGAAGTGAACAGTTAGGCCCTGTGTTTATAAAACTGATCAGCAATAAGGTGCTTCTATGTGTAGGTGAAACCTTTATTCTGAGGTTTCAAGCTAAAAGGGCTTTTGACCTTCTGTGTACAGAGAGGGATTTCAAAGTCAGACAGCACCAGTGCCCTGTTTGTGGCCTGGCAGCCCTGGGATGGAAACCCAGGTTGTCAGTTAGGATGCACTTTGGCTGCAGATAATAGAAACTGGAAATACCATGCCTTAAGCCATGGTCTATTCATCCCTCAAACAGAAGCCCAGAGGGGGCAGTCTAGGGCTGGTCTGGAGCTCAGCTCCCCAAACTTCCCCATTTCAGACTCCACCCAGCTCCTCTTGCCACCCCTACAGGGTAGCCTCGTCCTCATGGCCTGAGGTGGTGTCCATGACTGCTGCATTCCAGGCATCACAATGGAGGAACAGGGGGAAAGGGGAAAAGTCATTATTCCTGTGCTTTTTAAGGAAAGTTACCGGACAGTGCCCCTGGACACTTCTCATGTCGTTGACTGGAACTTAGTTTCATGCATGGTTCAACCTAAGTATCATCTTTAATCTCAGTGGCCATGTGCTTAGCTAAAAGAGTACAGTGCCTTTGTTACTGAAGGGGGTGGGGGGACGTGCTACAGGGGACAGTTTGGGTTTGTCAGTATGGCGGCCTGATGTTCTTCCCTCCCGAAAGCTCTGATGGGGAGTGAAAGGAGTTGGTAGGGATTTAACCAAATCCAGGTCCCCAAAGTAAACGTCACACGAGTCTTACGCTCTAGCTTGGCATTTCCCCAAACCCTCACCAGTGAACCCTGGTCCCATGCTGGACATCGTTACCCTGGCACCTTTTGTGATGTGTCCCCTCTTCCAAACCTGCTTGGGGTAACAGTTGGGTGGCCTACCAAACAGCTTGGGGCAGCAGGTGCGACGTTGACCTGAAGGGTGTCCAAGTAATAGCTATGTCCTTTTCCTAGCTGGAGCATAGTGTTATGTGATTCTGGGTGATTCATATCACACTTTCTAGTGCCCAGTGCATAGTGCTGGGGATTCAGAGAAGACTGGGACACATCCCTGCTGGCCTTTGAGGGGCACCCAGGCTCCTAGGGAAGAGAGATAGCATCAGTGTGCTCTGAGATAAATTAGGATGAACATTATGTAAGACCTGGCAAGATGCCTCAGGGAGTTGGGAAAGAGAATTGCCAAATCAGTGGGGGAGCACTGCCTGGGTTGAATAGGGTGCCCAAGGGAAGGGCTTTGAGAGATGAACGCAGGAGAGGAGCAGGGATGGAATTTCAGGCAGAGGGCCCAACCTGAGCAAAGGAATGGTGGCCCGAGCGTGCCGGGCGTGGCTTTGGAATGCGGAGTAGCGTACAGTGACTGTGACAGGCGTCCTTGGAGGTGGGGACAAATCAGGAGGCGGAAGTAGGTTGGGGCTGGCAGTTGAATCTAGTTGTGATTCTGTAGGTCAGTGGAGGTGCTGAGTATTTGTGATGTAGTCAGAGGCTCATGTTGGTGATGTCTGTGTGGCTGATGGAGGGGAAGGGTAGGGAGGTGGAGAGGCCTGAGGAAGAGACCAGCCAGAGGCTGCTCTGATGGGACAGCTTGAACGAGGGTGGTGCCCGTGGGACCGAGACAGGTCAGAGCCCTGCCGCATTGGACTCACTCAAACTCCTTCCTTTAGCAAACCCTGCCCCTTAGTTCTGCCATGCCTTTGTCTGTGCTGTGCTCTCTATCCCCCATGAACACCCTTTCCTCTCTCCTCTTCTAGCTGGTTCCTACCTGGTCCCCTGGAACACAGCTCAGGAGCCACCAAGAAGTGGGGGGTTGGGGGGGGGTGGGTTGAGCTGCCCACGTGGGCGTGTCTCCCCTCTCTCTGGAGGAGGGTCACACATTGATTGACTTGGGATGCTCAGTGCCTGGCACAGCAGCGAACATGCAGACAAGGAGGGTTCGGAGAAAGCTAGGAAGGGAAGGTGCAGATCCACCTTGTGCCATGAGCACCAGAGAGAGACAAAGGGTGCTGTTATGACCAACAGGTCCCACCGCCAACAATTACTGGGCTTGGGTCACAAGAGTGCCTTTGGCTGTTAGCACTAGTGCCCTGCAAAGTGGACTGTGGGAAGTAGCAGCTCATGGGTCTCGCCAGTCCTGCAGTGAGGTCATGGTGGCTGAGCCAAAGGCCTGGGTCTTTCTGGAGAGAAGCAGAAGAGAGGAGGATGCTTCAGAGTACGTGTTGGGGTTGGGGGTATGTTTGGAGAGAGAGGGGCTCTTAGCGGTTTGGGCCTCGCTTGTCCCTTCTATGACTGGGACATGTGTAGTGAGGCCCCTTCACCTCTCCACACTCTCAGGCTAAGTCCCCCCATGTGTGACAAGAAAGCTCTGCTGAAGCCCCACTGAGTGATCCCTGGTGGGATCGCGGAGCTGCTGGTCAGCAGTGCAGAGGCGGAACGCTCTTTATCTAGACGGGGCCCTGAGGGACGAGGGCCCGCCTTTCACACACGGGGGACAGGCCTGGCAGATAACTAGAGGATAAGAGACCTCAAGGCCACTGGAAAAGAAAACTTTTTTTTCTTTTTGGTCAAATACCTTGTAAAAGGTAACTGGGTGACTGCTCTGTAAAACGTTGGGCCTGGCTGGTGCGGTGGAGGGGCGGGGTGTCGGGAGGTCACGCTGCTGTCCTTTGAAATAGGAAGGGGAGAGAAATCCGTGGGAATTCTGAGGAGTTAATCCTCCCGGGTTGCTCTCGTGCCAGGACGGTAACTCCATGCCTCTGGGCCTCAGTTTCTCCCTCTGTAAACTGAGACTAGTCTGATAAGGAGGGGAGCTCTGGCTTTCTAGCACTTGGAGAGGAAAGCTGGTTCTCATATGGTGCCACATCTGGTTTCCAGGATTGTTCCTAGAGGAAGGCAGTCAGGTGGGACGGAAAGTTTTCTGCGGCTTGGAAGCCGCGAGCCCTGGGCTCTCGGTGCAGCATGTGATCTCCGGCGAGGCCCTTCCCCTCCTGGGCCCTCGGCGGCTCCCACTGCGCAGTGAGGTTTACCACACGGTCCATCTTCTAAGGAGTTGTGTCTGGTTCAGTCACAGGACAGGAAGCTGGGGCTCTTGGAGCCCAGACCAAGGGGGCACACTTTACATTTCCTTGATCTTACACATAGCTGATTATTTGGGAACAGTGCTAAAATTGCTTGTTTTTTGTTTTTTGTCACTGTGAAGAATCAGGTTATGACTATCCTATATGACTAGCCACCAGTCTGTAACATTCATAGTGATCCTTGGGCGTGCCATTTATATACAGTGTCATCTGTATATAAGCTCAGCTTCTTGTCTGTGTGGCCAACAAGCTTTGTGACTTTGGGCAAATGAGCTTCAGTTTTGAATGCTTCAGTTTCCCCAATGGAAAATAAAAGAATTGGCCCAGAGACTCTCTCAGGGCTTTACAGCTCTGAGCTGCCAGGAATCTATGATTCTTTTAATAAATTGTGTGTGTGTGTGTGTGTGTGTGTGTGTGTGTGTCTGTTGGCTGTGTGTTGTACGTGTTGTCCATGTGTGCACGTCTGAGCAAGCCTGTGATGGTTCTAGCCAGAATGGCTTCTCATGTAGCCCTAACTATCTATAGCAATGATAACTGGGCAGATACTTGATATTTGGCTTTACTGGCACCTGTTTGCAGGGTGTTAGAGCTCCTAACAGCACAGTTGAGGATCTGTCAGAGTTTCCATCATCCTTTGGACAGCTGGACTCCAGGGTGTGGGTAGGAAAATTAGAGTAAGATGTTAACCTGTCAGGCTGCACGTCCCAGTTTTAATTTTACAACATTTAAAAGGAAGTCACCGTTTGAGAAACCATGAGTAGGTAACTACAGGAAGAGGTTGCCTACTGCTTATCCCTATGATTACTTCTAAGAACATAGTAAACTTTTAATGTTTTTAAAATTTAAAAAAAACCCTCTAAATTAAAAAACCATGCATATATCCCTTCCTTCCTGTAGTGCAGAAGCTGATATAGGTGAGATACTCAGTAAATATTTGTGGAATAAATAAATAAATAAATATCTTGACTTTCTTTACATGGAATTTTAATCCAATGAGAAACTTAGATCAGACATGGGAAAATTGCAGCCTGTGGGTGAGTCTTGCCTGCAGACTAAGGTGTTTTATTTGGTCTAAACATTGTTTTTAAAATATATGGACATGTATCAATATTTAAACATCAACAGACTTCACATAAAGATGAGCAGGTCTAATAACATCACCTACATTCTTAATGGCAGTAATTTGCCGGAGCACTGAAAGCTCTATTGTGCCACAGTCCCCACCACTCCCAAGTATGCAGCAGCTAGAATTTTTGGCTAAGATCAGAGAGCATCTAGAAATTTCTCCTCCTTAAAACCAACATTAGTTTTCTTGTTGGGGGATGATGAGGAGATCACTCAGGCATTAGCCACCGTCCTCCCCATGTGAATAAATTTTCAGTTCTAAGTAAGGACACAAAAATGTGCTCAGAGTTCTACATCCCAGAGCTTTCTCTCAAGCGAACCTCTCCTATAACCAACCTGTCTTTGGAGTGAAGATGTTCATATGTATACAGGTTCCCTTAATACAGAACTGATGACTGTCCTGACAGAGCCAGGCCGGTGCTTCCCTTTGAACTACTATAAAGAAAGCATGTACCCAGCACATTTGCCTTGTGCACATTTTAAGATTAGGGGACTGAGACTTCGATTCCTTAAAGATTAGCTGGTTCTGATTACCCACCAGCACCATGGAGGTATACAACCCTTACCCACAGTGTGGAGACTATTCTGTGCTACTCAGTAAAGTAGATCCCACTTTAGGGTCCTGATGAGCCTTGAAAGCTAAAACAATACAGTGTTTCCCACACATGCTGTAATTGAAATTTTTTTCTCATTTTCCTCTGTTTCCCCTGCTAACCTCCCATCTCCCCGTTACTCCAAGTTGGAGAGCTCTTTGTGGGGTTCCGGCCCTACCTCTCTTAGCACCCTGCCTAGGCACGTAATAATCCCTCCATGGCTGTTTGTTGAATGATAAGAAATAAATGGATGACGATACATGTCTACTCATACATGTTCACCAAACACTCTCCTGGTCAGAGCTGACGACAACATGGTTGTGAGCACTCTTTCATCACCTATGGGATACCTGAGTCAGAGAGCTGATTTTAGGTTCTAATAGTCATGTGGTCCAAGACAGTATTCTTACCCATTTAACTTCTCCACAGCTAATTCACACAACAAGGCACATCACGTCATAAAATAGGACACCATTTTAAATGTGGCCAGCTCTACCTTGACCAATCTCAGCATCACTGTTGGCCACTGGCACACAAAGAATGTTCTGTCATTAGCTGTCCATGACCATTTAGGTTAGTTATTGCATTAGCCATTTTTATAATTTTTAATAACAACTTTTTTGGAGATACAATTTACATACCATAAATTTCACCTTTTTAAAGTGTACAACTCAATGCTTTTTTAGTATATTCACAGAGTTGTACCACTATCAACTTTAGAACCTTTTCATCACCTCAAAAATGAAACCCATACCCATTAGCTCTCACTCCTCATTTCCCCTCAAAGCCCCCCACCCTGGCCCCAGCTCTGGGAAATCACTCATCTACTTTCTGTCTCTATAGATGTGACCATTTTGGACATTTCATATAAATGGGATCAGACACTGTTGTCCTTTGTGACTGACTTCTTTCACTTAGCATGATGTTTTCAAAGTTTTACCTATGTTGAAGCATGTATCACTACTTCGTTCCTTTTTATTGCTAAATAGTATTCTGTTGAGTGGACATACCACAATTTATCATTCATCTTTTGATGGACACTTGAATGGTTTCCACTTTTTGGCTAGTAAGAGTAATGCTGCTATGAACTGCAAAATTTTTGTGTGGACATACACTTTCATTTCTCTTGAGTATATCTCCAAGGAGTGGAATTACTGCATTGTATGATAACTCCGTGTTTAAGCTTTTGAGAAACTGCTAGAGTATTTTCCAAAGGGGCTGCACCATTTGACATTCCCATCAGCAGGGACTGAAGGTTCCAATTTCTTGCTAATACTTGTTGTTATCTGTCTTTTTAATTATAGATATCCTAGTGAGTGTAAAGTAGTATCTTATTCTGTGTTTGATTTTCATTTCCCTGATGGCTAATGACATTGAGGATCTTTTTATATGTGTATTAACCATTTTTATGTATTCTTTGGAGAAATGTCTATTCAGATCCTTTGCTCACATTTCAATTGGGTTATTTGTCTTATATTTTGAATTTTAAGAGATCTTTATGTATTCTGGATACTAGAGCCTTATCAGATATATGATTTGCAAAAATTTTCTCCTTATCTATGGGTTGTCTTTTCACTTTCTTGATATATCCTTTGAAGCACAAATGTTTTTAATTTTGATGACGTTTTCTCTTGTTGCTTATTGTTTTAGTAGCATATCTAAGAACCATTGCTTAATCCATGATCACAGAGATTTATGCCTATGTTTTTTTCTTAAAGTTTTATAGTCTTAGCTCTTACATTTAGGTCTTTGATCCATTTTGTGTAAATTTTGTATACCATGCTAAAATGAGAAATAATCCAGAGTTTAAAAATTATGCAGCTGTCTTTGGTTTTAATTGAAAATCATGTGATGTTTCATTAAACAATATTATTTAATAGGAAA
Source organism: Lyroderma lyra (assembly GCA_004026885.1). Lineage (NCBI taxonomy): Eukaryota > Metazoa > Chordata > Mammalia > Chiroptera > Megadermatidae > Lyroderma > Lyroderma lyra. Next base: position 14,729 of record PVJL010003000.1, on the reverse strand, counting down.
AATTAACTTCTAACAAGGTTGATATTCTCAATATTCACTTATAGGTGGTGAACTTATTATACAACAAGCTGACAATGCACTGTAGAATTGTATGCCTGAAACCTATGTAATCCTTGCTAACAGATGTCACCCCAATAAGTCTAACAATAAAAATGAATTAAAAAAAAATTCCATAAGCTAAGAATTGTTAGAAAAGTCCTTGTTTTTTTTAAAAAATCAACTGCTTGCAGTAAAGATTTTAAAAAATAAAACCATATTTTAACATGATATATAAGTAATATTTTTAAATACATTAAAAACATCTTTATTCCCCTCTTATAATGAGATAGGCTTCAGTGTTACACAGTGATTCTCAATCAGGAGAAATTCTGTTCCCCAGGGTACATCTGGCAATGTTTGGGGACATTCTTGTTTGTCACAACATGGAGGTGAGGACAGTACTGGCATCCACTGGACAGAGGACAGAGATGCTGATAAATAGCCTACAATGTATAGAACAGCCCCCACCACAAGAAATCATCCAGCCCCAAACAGCAGCTGTGCCACAGTTGAAAACCCTACGTCACCTAAATCACTGGCCTCTGTTAAATGTAAAAAGAAGATCTGTGAGTTGGCAAGGACTTTTCCCACAGTGACGAACTTGTGCGTTTCTCTCACTGCAATGCTGAGTCTTTCAGAGGCCTGAATGTGCCCCAGCACCTTACCGCCATCAAAATCCTTTACAGTGACAAACATTTATCGGCCTCCTCTTTTGGGGAACATTGGGAAAACACTTGGTTTCATGCTTAACTCATTTGATATTCATATGTTACCATTTTTTTAATTTTGAGATATATGTGGATAATTCATCCCTGGTTCAACACACATACAGCGTCGGGCACAGATAACGCCCCCTTTTTTTTTTTTTTTTTTTTTTGCTTTTTGGTATGTGGGTGGTTCCCTGACCAGGAATCGAACCCAGGCCGCAGCGCTGACAGTGCCAGCGCCAAAGCCCCAAGCCACTACACCATCAGGGAACTCCCACCCCTTTTTATGAACTAGTAATCGCTACCAATCTTTTATTACAAAATTGTAAGCACGTAATTCTGTAACAAGACGACATCACTCTCAAGCACACTATACGACATTTTAGATGAAACGTTCACATTACTGTCACCTCGTGCGAGACATTCAGTTACCAGGTTCGGCATTACGTCTGCTGGCCCTGTAGCCAAACTTCTGTTAAAAATCACAACATAATAAGGAATGACTTGTGAGTCCTTGGCACTATGCTAAGCACTCTCCCTGCATTGTCTGATGTAATTTTCTCAACAATTCTGAGATAGTGACTAATAGTCACTTTTTACAGCCGTGGAAACTGAGACATGGTGAGATTAGGTGACTGGCCCAGGATCATCTAGCTGGAGGCAAGTCAGGGCCTAAGCCTGATGGCATCAACAGTGGTTACTCATTATGGGTCATCACAGAGGGACAGTTAGGTTGTCCCCTCACTCAACTGAGTCACAGTAAGTGCCCTGCTGTCGCAGAGAAGGAGGAGACATACCCATGTCACCTTGGACGGCCCCACAGATGGGTGGCTCATCTGTGACCATCACCTACCCTGCATTGCATGGCGGACAGTGTCTGAGGACTGCTTTTTAAGGGAAATAGGGTCGTCTGTGGCATCATGTTCTTGACGCTTACCCCTAAATTAGCCAAGGCTTGATTTTCTGCCCACTGGCCATCCTCTCATAACATACCCTAGCTCCCAAATGTCTCTCCTGACTTGTGACCTAAATGCACTTGCACGTATACCAGCCCACTGCCCGAGCCTCTCATACGTACTGTGTACTGGGCAAGGCCTACTCACCTTAAGCGCTTCAAGAGTCGGGGTCACACTCTGTTCCCCTGATCTCACAGACGCTCTTACTACGTCTCATTAAAAAACATCATATTGCAGTCAAACAGTAGTATTTCCCTCCCAGGCTTTATCCTGCTGTGTGCACACAGCTAGCTTCATATATTTGATATCATTTCCCCCCATCAGAGGGACTTTCAGGAAAGGATTTGGGGGATGTGTGACTGAAGATATGCATTTTGGTGGTTCAAAGATCGAAGATGGAATGGCTCTCCAGTTTAGCCAATTTGGGGGGTACGGCAGAAAGTGAGGTAGGATTCTGCCCCCATCTGCCTTCCAGGTGTCCTCTACTACTTCTTCGAATGAAATAGAGAGCAGTGATTGAAAATGAAGATGACTTCCTCCTCCAAATCTGAAGAAGGTTTTTGTTTTAGACCTGTCCTGAAGCTCCTTTGGCAAAATTTTCCTTGCTCTGGGCCTCAGTTTCCCCTTGAAGGAAGAGTGCATGCACTAGACAATCTCTAAGCACCCTTGCCCCTATTATATAAACTTTGATTCTCTAAGTTACTGGGGGCTGAGTTACGGGGAAGCCCATGTGATTCAAGTCCACCCTAATTAGGAATCTGCTTTAGCAGGAAGCCTACACCTAGGAGCCTGCCCATGTTTGAGGAAGAACACACAATGAGTGGTTGATGTTATCTTTCTCAGGGATGCATCTCCTGGGGCGACGTTCAAAATATTTAACAGCCAGCATTGCACAAGCACGGACCAGCAGCAGGGTAGAAGGCAGGCGGTAGAGCCTTCCAGGGCTGCGGCCTGAGAGCACGCCTCACCCGTCTCGCCCACCTCTCCGTTCTGCCAAGTTCTCCCCACATGTTTTTTGGGTCTGCATTTTCCTGTCTGACTCTGCATCTAGGGCCCTAACTCAAACTTCTTGGCCTTCTTCTCTCCCTGATCACTTTATACACAACAGCTATAAATATCCTTCTGCATGCAAACACCAACGTAATCATACTTGTCACTTAACATGCTCTTGGAGCATTTCTCTGTTCTCCATTCCCTGTCTGCTACCTCCTCACACCCTCACCTTCAAAAAACATTAGAGCTTGGAAATTTCGGGAGATTAAGAGAGCTGGGTCCCAGCCTGGTTCTGCCTCTCGTCTGCTATGTGACCTTGGACAGGTCCCTGCCCCTCCCATGTATCAGATTCCTTACCTGTAAATGAGTGACTTGACTTGATTCAATGAGCTCTGAGGTCCCCGTTGTTCAATGGTAAGTTTCTGGAGAAATGCATGTCTTCAGCAGCTGACCGCTCTCTTTTTCTCTCTCTTTCTCTCTTTCTCTGTCCCCCGGCCCCACCACCTCCACTGTAGAATGCCCTGCTGCCCGCAGGCCTGAGGCAGAAGGATCAGACCACCAAGGCACCCACAGGCCCCTTTAAAAGAGAGGAGCTCTTGGATCACTTGGAAAAGCAAGCCAAGGAGTTTAAGGACCGAGAAGATCTGGTCCCCTACACAGGGGAAAAGCGAGGTACTGAATAATGTTGTTCTTATGAATATGTCACTCCCTGTGTATCACTGAGTGCCAGCTGTACGCCGGACCCTGTGTTGGTCCCGATGTGACTGGGCCTCCTTGCCCTCCTCCCCGCCGGGCTAAAAAACACAAGCCCAACTCCAAAAGCATCGATGACATAGATTTAGGAAAGTTTTTGGTAAACCAGACCAGCCAAACATCCCCCTAAATTCCCTTCAACTAGGGTGTCTTGCTTATATTTCATACAAACCTAGACACTTTTGAAAGTGAGAGAAGTAACTATTGATCATGATTATCAGGACCTGAGGCCTAAACAAGGCCTGTGCAAACCAGGAACAACACATATCCTATCTCCACCCCGACCATCCCTACTCTTTCCCCAGTGTCCCCCTGTCTTTCATCTGTCCCTCCAAGACTCTGCCCAAGCCTAAGGCAAACCTTCTAGAAATGTCTGGGGAAGAGAGAGTCACTCCCTAAGCATCCAGCCCTTCCAAGACTTCCTGTTGCACTCTAAACCATTCTGTCCTCTTCAGTCATGCTAACCCTTGCCTGACACATTGCTGCCCACAGGCTTCCTGTTCCTTGAGCATTCCGAGCTCTTTTCTATCTCAGGACCTTTGCACATATTCCCTCTACCTGGAATGCTGGTCCTGCTAACCGCCTTTGTTTTGTCTTCCTCCCCTGTAAGTGGCATAATGGTTAGAAGCACAACCTAGAGCAGTAAAATTTTAAACCTCTTTGCCTCTATTTCCTTGTCTATAAAATGGGGGTGATGAAAATAACATTATCAGCCTCATGAGGTTGTTACAAGGATTAAGTTAAACACACATACACTGTGTGTGTGTGTGTGTGTGTGTGTGTGTGTGTGTGTGTATGATTTAGAGCAGCATCCAGGCCACAGTCAATGCTACACAAGTATTAGCTATTATTGTCCTTTTGGTGTCACTGTACTATCTCCCCTTTCAAGGAAGCCTTTCCTATCTCCTTGGTTTAGGACATGCAGTCCCCTTGGCTCCCCACTTGGTTGTGCTCCATCTCAGAAGCCTGTGCATGTCTGTCATAGCAATTTCCATTTTTTCATCAGCTTTTTGTCATTTGTCTCTCTCACTGGCCTGTAAGAACCATGAGGGCAGGGATTCTGGCTGTTTTTGCTCACAAATTATTCCCAGCCCCCGGTGCAGGGCCTGGTATACAGTAGGGCTCAGTACAGAGTCAGTGAATGAATGAATGGGTTCAAATGAAATCAAGGTGGGCTTTTCCCTTAGAACATGAGCCCCGTGAGTACAAGGATCACACGTGACTTGTTCTTCATTACATCCCTGCACCTAATAAACCCTAGCACGTAGTAGGCACCCAATGAATATTTGTGGAATGAAAGCATTAATTCTAATTAATTAATTTTGTGATTGATTGTTTATTTTTGTTTTTTTCCATTCTCCCCACCCCTAAGAATGTAAGCCTGATGAGCCAGAGGTCTGTGTCTGTGGGTTTTATCTCTGTGTCCCTGTTGTATTATTAGCACAATGCACTGCACAGAGTAGCTCCTTAATAAATAATAAAATGAAAGAGCAAGCAGGATTAGCCATCGTGGGGAGGATGTTGAGCCATCCCAGTCCCTGGCGTTGGAGCCCAGACCAGATTTTACTGAGAACTTGGAAGTTCAGGAAAGCCCAGGGCAACTGGATTACAGAACTTCGGAAGGAGTGTGTGGTCTGAGGCGTCCTGGAGGGGTGGCCTGGAAGGAGGTAGGAATGACTAGGACCATAAGGGCCGGGTGTGTCCGGCTGAGAGTGTGGGCACGAGATGTTTTTAAGTAAGGCATGTGGGCCATGAGGAGTGGTTTCTGTACCGCAGGTAAAGGTAATAGAATCTCTGGATTTTGTGGGACTTTAAAACTCGCGTTGTCCCACCTGCACATTTGAAAAATGGGGAAACTGAGTCTGTGAGAGAGTCAGCAGCAGACCTGAGTGGACAGCTGGGTGGTCATTGCTGGCATCCATTTCCTCAGGCATCCACTCCTCTCCCAGAGGAGGCGCTGGAGATAGGGTGGGGAGGGGAAGGGAATCTGGGTGGTACCCAAGCAATCCCGCCCCTCCAGGGAATGCCAGCCTGGCCCGGAGCCGGAACAGAACTCCAAGTTCCCAGAGCCTGACTGCCTCCATGAAAAACCAGGCTGAGGCAACAAGGTAGCTAGAATTTATTCTATTGCCATATAATGACAATCCTAAAAAGTTCATCATCGTCGTCATTCGTCATCATCACCACCACCCGTGTCATCACCACAAAGTATTTACATGATGGTTGAATAAGTCAAGGTCTCAGCAGAGAACATGAGGAAGGAGAACTTCCAGCTTTAACAGGTAGACTCGGGGTCATTCAGTTCAGCCCTCAGGGAGCATTCATCCAACACTGGGCCTGGCATGAACCTAGGCTGGTGGGAAGCAGCACTCTAGTCACCACAAGACCTGACAGATTGTGGTAGGAGCCATCCCCTGGTGCAAAGTCCTGAGGAATTTGGACTTCATTTATTTTCATTCCAGAGTGGGGATCACAATGAAGCTCCATGCAGTATTTTCATTAGCATTACGTTTGGTTTCATGTGCTAGGGAAAACAGTAACATAAACTACGAGAGACACTTCATCAGGATGGAAATTTTTCTTTCGCTTAGAAGAGCTTCAAGGTTAGGCAGCCCAGGGCTGGTAAGGTATCTTGCCTGGCATTAGGCGTCAAAACCCTTTCCAGTTTTTGAATCTGGACATCTTTCAATATGTCCTTGTCCTCCTGGTCCATCTGGCTGCTGAAGCTCCACTCATCACATCCACATTCCAGTTAATAAGATGAAGGAAGAGACGACGTCCAAGCCCCTCTTGTCGCTTCTTAGAGTCACCACCCTCATTGGAGGCACCTGCTGCAGGGGCATCATAAACCACAGGTCTTAATTATTTATTGAATGTCCATCCTAGTCATTGTATCTGTCATTTCACAATTGATTTTCTTTTTTCACCACTTTGTTTCTTGGTATGTTTTTAACCTTTTCTAGGCCCCCCTCTGGTGGAGGTTATAATACATTTTCCCCCAGATGATTTTGATGTGTGTTCTGCTTATCTAGGTAATGATCTTTGCTGTAAACAATTGAAACAAAACAAAGCAATTCTCTCCATGGAGGGTTAAGTACTGATCCCATTTTAGTGAATATCCTTCTGGACATTTCTCTCTGCACTTCCCACCCCCACCACCTTTACCATTACCTCCCTGGTCTGAGTCACCATCATCTCTTACCTGGACTGTTGCTGGAGCCTCCTAACCATCTCCCAGCTTCCAATCTTGCCCCCGCTTTAGGCTGTTCTCAATCAATAGCCAAAGTAAATGGGAGTTTTTTTTATTTGAGGTAAAATTCACATAACATAAAACCAACCATTTTAAAGTGAACAATTCAGTGGCATTTAGTACATCCTCATTGTTGTGCAATCACCATCTCTATCTAGATCTAAAACATTTTCATCACTCCAAAATGACACCCTGGACCCCATTCCCCCCACCCCCAGCTTCTGGCAACCACTAATCTGTTTCTATGGCTTTACCTGTTCTGGATATTTCCTATTACATAATGTGTGACTTTTTGTGTCTGGCTTTCTTCACTTAGCATGTTGTTTTTGAGACTCATTCATTCCTTTTCATGACTGAATAATATTCTCCAGTTTGTGTATTCATTCACCCACTGATGAACCTTGTTTCCACTTTTTGGCTGTTGTGATTAGTGCTGCTATGAACATTTATGTACGAGTATTTGTTTGAGGGCCTGTTTTCAGTTCTTTGGGGTATATATCTAGGAGTGGAATTGCTGCAGTATATGGTAATACTATGTTTAATTTTTTGAAGAACTAAAAATCTTTTCAAACCAGCCTCACCATTTTACATTCCCACCAGCTATATACAGGGTTCCAATTTCTCCACATCCTGTCAACACTCGTTATTTTCCATTTTGTTTTTGGTTTTTATTATTGCCATCCTCATGGGTGCAAAGTGATAATCTCATTGTGGTTTTGATTCGCATTTCCCTAATAACTGTGGTGCTGAGCATCTTCTCATGTGCTGTTGGCCATATGTATATACTTTTTGGAGAGGTATGTATAAATCCCTTGCCCACTTTATAATCGGGTTTTGTTGTTGTTGAATTGTAAAAGTTCTTTATATATTCTGGATACTAGATCCTATCAGATAAATGATTTGTGAATATTTTCTCTCATTCTTTACGGTGTCTTTTCACTTTCTTGATAATGTCTTTTGATGAACAAAAATTTTAAATTTTGATGAAATCTAATTGATCTATTTTTTTCTTTTGTTGTCTTATCTGAGAATACGTTGCCACATCTAAGGTCATGAAGATTTATGCCTATGTTTTCATCTAAGAGTTTTATAGTTTTTGCTGATATACTTAAGTCACTGATCCAATTTCATTTCCTTGTTCTAAGTGGTGTAAGATAGGGACCCAACTTCGTCTTTTTACGTGTGGATATTCGGTTGTCCCAGCACCACTTCTTGAAGAAACTATTCTTTCACCATTGTAGACTTGACACCTTGTCAAAAATAAATTTGCCACAGATGTATGGGTTTATTTCTGGACTCTGGATTCTATAGCATTATTTATATGTCTGTCCTTATGTCAATGCCACACTGTTTCACTTTGTAGTAAGTTTTAAAGTCGGGACATCTGAGTCCTCCAACTTTGTCCTTTTTCAAGATTGTTTTGGCTGTTTGGGACCCCTTGCAATTTCATATGCAATTGAAGATTGACTTTTCCATTTTGGAAAAAAACATTTTGGAATTTTGATAAGGGTTGCATTGTATCTATATATTGCTTTGGGCATTATTGCCACTTTAATATTGCCTTCCCGTACTTGAACTTGGATATTTTTCTATTTATTTAGGTCATCTTTAATTTCTTTCAACAATGCCTTGTAGTGTTCTATATACAAGTCTTTCACTTTCTTGGTTAAATTTATTCCTAAGTATATTACTCTTTTGGATGCTAGTGTAGATGAAATTATTTTCCTAATTTCCTTTTCAGATTGTTCATTGCTGGTATACAGAAATACCATGTACTTTTGTATACTGATGTTGTGTGATGTTGCTGAATTTGCTTAGTTTTTTCCTGGAATCTTTGGGTTTTCTACATATAAGATTATATCATCTGTGAACAGAGATCTGTATACTTCTTCCTTTCCAATCTGGATGCCAACCATTTCTTTTTCCTGTCCCTTTACTCTGACTAGAACTTTCAGTACAGTGTTGAATGGCAGCAGGGAAAGCAGGCACCTTTGTCTTGTTGCTGATCTTACGGGCTCCTTTCCTCTTCATTCTCCCCAGCTCATTGGCCATCATCTCAGGGAGGCTTTCCCTGACTGCCCTACCCCAAAGAGCAGTACCCGCCCATACCCCAGCCTGGAACGTCCTGGTCTTTGGCTCTGCTTTGTTTTTTTCCGCAATGCTTTATACCATCTAATACCTTCACATGCTTGTTTATTGTCTGCCTCCTTCCACTAAATTGTAACTTGTTTGCTGCTATTCTGGCCCCTAGAAAGGTGTCTGGCACATAGGCAACACTCACTACTGCTTGCACATATCTATGAGTATGTAAGTGTATATACATATGCATGTAGGTATATACACACCTGTACTCGTGTATTCTGTTGGGCATTTTCCTTCTTAGTAGGTGGAGAGCTCCACCATCTTTTATAATAACTGCTGGAACTCTATGTACAGATGCACAGAATTTCTTTAGCAATCCCTATTGGTGGACACTGCAGCGACTGTCCTGGGGCCTGCCTCTCTGCTCCCTCGTTCCGTTAGGAGTCTGACACTTTGAAAATATCATGTCCCATGAGGCAAGGAGACATTTGCTGCTCCTGACTCCTCTTTTGATAATCGGAGTGTGTTTTACTTATTTTGTTTAGAGATGTTTTGAAAATTTTCCCTTCTATTGGAACCTTTGGTTAGGGTATCCTAGATCCTGGCATTCTATTCTATTTTTCTTTTGTATCTTTTTCCTACTCATAGAGTCCTTAAATTGATGACCAGTGGTTTCCGTTGTGAGCAGTCTAGTTTGACCAAGTTGTAAAGGTATTCTTTTCGGATGTGAAAGGTGCTTTGTTGGAGAGCTTCAGTCCTGTTCTTTGGGAACGTTGGCACTGGGTCCCCAGAAGGAGAAACCTCAAGGGACTAGCATTGAGAGATCACAGGACTCTGGGATGGTCACCTGGGGCCATCGCCAAAGGCTGCCCCAGTGCCACTACACTCCCTGTAACGAGCACCCGTGTGTTTATAGGAAAGGTCTGGGTCCCCAAGCAGAAGCCAATGGACCCCGTGCTGGAAAGTGTGACGCTGGAGCCGGAGCTGGAGGAGGCCTTGGCAAATGCCTCAGATGCCGAGCTCTGCGACATCGCAGGTAGGAGGCGTTCCGGAAGCCCCCACGCCCTCTGGAAGGCGTTGAGCTGCATCTCAGTGGAGCCTGGGGTGGTCTACTTGAACATGAACATCCTCACTGCTTATAACAAGGACTAGAAGGAACCAAGAATATTAAAATAGAAGTCCATTATCAAAATCAAAACGAGGAAAGTAGAGATAAAACCACCCAAACTCATCACACCGTGAAGCCATCTTTTATTGCCACGAGACCCCATCCCCCAGGGATGTGGAAGCCACATCCTGGGGGGACAGCATGGGCCCTGTACCAGCCACTGCATGACATCCTGCTCACGCCTGGGAAGAGGGAGTGGGGTGGGGAGAGGACAGAGGGCTGTGGGCTGCTCGGGTTTGGGAGGTTCGGCAAAGCTGGAGCAATTCGTCTGCTACTACAACTTTGCGCAGCTTAGAGAACCCCCCATCTGGGATTGGTACAACCTCCATCCTCGTGTGTTTCCATTCGATCTTCACAAACAGCCCCTAAAACTCCAGAAAATGGCCTGATTTTCAGAGCCCTTCGCCACCTGCCCTTGTCTCCTTAGTAGCATCTAGTCCCTGCCCCACTGGCCTTCACGCTGTGCCCACGGAGGGTCAGGCTCCGGCCACAGCAAACACCCTGCATGCCCCATATTGTGCTATGTACCCTGGCCAGTGGGGTTGGTGGTATTTTTTCTCTGCAGACTTGAGGGGCTACTAACCATTACCCAGATGATGACAGGAGGGTGGATGGGGTGGAAGAGACTCAAGGCAGGTGGGAGGGAAGAGGAAAAATGGGATTGCCTGTGGCTGTAACTGTGAGGTCGGAGGAGGAATCCAAGAAGGTTCCAGGTTTCCAGCTCCAAAAACTAAGTGAATGTTGGTGCCATTAATGAAGGTGAGTCTTGTTAGTCTACAGGGCTGCCATAAAAAACAGCACAGGCTGGGTCGCTTAAACAGCAGAAATTGATTTTCTCACAGTTCTGGAGGTTAGAAGCCCAAGACCAAGGTGTTGGCAGGTTTGCTTTCTTCTGAGCCCTTTCTCTCCTTGGTTTGCAGATGAGCACATCTCACTGTGTCCCTCTGTGCATATGTCCCCTAGTGCCTCTTTGCGTGTCCTAATCTCTTATGAAGACACCAGTCAGATTAGATAAGGGCCCACCCCAAAGGCCTCGTTGCAACTTAATCACCTCTTTAAAGACCTTATCTCCAAATACAGTTGCAAATTCTAAAGTTCTAGGGATTAGGACTTTAACATATGAATTTTGGAGGAACACAATTCAGCCCATAACAGTGGGGGAGGAGAAGGTTCAGAGGAAATACTGAGTCCAGTTTCAGACCTTTGGAGTTCCAAGTGCCTGTGGGCCACCCAGGTGGGGACAGTTGTTCATGGAAGTGTTGAGTTCTGCAAGGGATCCAAGCTGGAGCCCTTGTGGCATCATTAGCATAGAGATGTGGGCACCATCAGCATTGGCAAGCTCCAGTCAGAGGGCATGACAGGAGTTGGGGCCTGGGCCTGTGCAGGCAAATGTCCTGGCCGGGGCAGAAGCCTTTGAGAAATGAGAAAGGCAAATAGGGCAAAGCTGGGCACTGTGGGGACCAGTTAGTCACAAATGGAGTGGGAACCAAAGGCCAAATCAGGTAGGTAGAACCTAGTGCAAGAGCTAGGGAGACTGAGTGAGGGTTCTGGACTGGCCCGAGACTCAGAGGTATGTGAGGCCAGGGGCCAGGTGCTGGGGCACTTGGACAGTAGCAGCTGTCTCCTGCCTCATCGCAGCCTTAGGCTTCTTGCTGGTGACGTGCACGACTCCTGATGGCGTTTGCTGTGGGGGGGGTGGGGTGGAGGGTGGGAAAGGACATGGCTCTCATTTGTAGTGGGACCATGGCGGGAGGAGCTGTGAGAAGAAGCAAGTACGCAGGAGGGGTGACCCTGGGTGGTAGTGGCCAAAGCCAGGTGGCAGGGGCCCAAGGAATGAATGCAGAGAGCCAGTGGACTGGGAGTCCAAACAACCTTTGTCTCAGGAGGCAGAAACTCTGGGGAAGAACAAAAGGCAGTGGCTTGAAGGGTGAGCATCAGGGCAGAGAGAGAAAGGTTTCTGTTTTGGCTGTGAAGTACAAAAGCAGTGAGTGTCTCACCCAGGGAACTTAACTGGTTGGCTTTGCATTTCAAGATTTGTTTTGTCGATTTTAACTGACCCATTTCCCTGATGGGGGGGGTGTCCCCTTGACTTCCCTGGTTAGTCTGTGCCACAGAGAGGAGGGTGGGTGACACCCTTGTGCCGCATCTCCACCCTGACTCACCCTGGAGCTGTTTTTATCCTGATCCTTCTCCGATCACCCCCCATGACATCACTCCCCTCATTAGTCAGCGCAGAGGGATTATCAAATGACTCCACTGTCAGAACCGCCAGTTCCTGTGCCAAAATAGAGCTGCAATATTGGGCTCACTTTCTGTGCGGGTTTCTTGAAATTATTTCTCTTTATTTTTGTTGGCATGGCTAATTATTATCATTATCTGTTCATGATATCATACCCTTCCAAAGTCCTGAAAGGTAAGGGGGAGCTAAGGCGACACCAACATTAACCTTGGGCACCTGTCATTGTTTATCCGCCGTTTGAAAGGTGACAGTGTCCTTGGGGTTCCGGGACTGAACATTTGTTGACCACCAACTATGTCCCAGGGAGTTGCTTTTCATTTATTGACCACAGGAGTTGTATAAAGTAAGTTATATTGTCCCCACGGTGCGGACGGAGAAAGTAGGGGAGGGTAAAGGCCTTGCCCATGGGGTTCAAACCCAGGCAGCTTTGCTCTGGGGCCCACTTGCAGTATCTCCATCTAGTACAACCGAGAGCAGGCCATCTGGGTGGGGAATGGGGCGCGATGGACCCAGAAGGCGGGTGGGAGGGGGTGCCACGCCTCACGGAGTCCGTGGGGGGAGGGGGCAGCCACAGTAGGAAAGGCTCTGGGTGCCACGTGATGGGAGTATTGTGGGGGGCAGATGAAAGCAGGGGTGTAGTCAGAGAGGTAGTGGTGTTCAGAGGATGGCGGGGCCCCAGGTAAGGCCAAGGGCACGGTGGAGCCGTGGGTCTGCATGTGAGATGTGGCTCCACTGAGAGACCAGCCCTTCCTAGTGCTGGGTCCGAGGTCAATATTTCAGAGATGCCAGGAACCATGGAGGCAAAGCCGGCAGGACATCTTGTCGGAGTGCTGGGTGTGGCAGGGGTGGGCAGGTAGGGGGTGGTTTGGCCTTCCTAAGGAGGAGTGGATGGAGCCATGAGTGTGGACAGCTCATTAGGGAAAGAAACATAGGGACAGGAGGGCACCATCTCATGCTTTCATGACTCACCCAGGCAGACCCTTTCCATTAACTTAGCCGTCGCTGGTTCACTCAATCATACACTCAGCAGCCATTTATTCTAGCCTCCCTGTGTGTGCCAGGGTCTGGATGGGCTCTGACGAAAGAGTCCTAAGAAATCAGCCTGGTGCATGCCTTTGCAGACCCGACATAAACAGACTGCGAGGCCAATAGGATGTGACAAGTGAGATGAGCATCGTAGAGGAAAGAGGACAGGATGGGGGCCTGGCTAGGTCGTGGGGTCGGGGAGGGAAGGCCAGACATCGGAGCTGATCCTGAAGAAGGAAAGATTGGTGTGTGCTGGGGGCGGGGGGACGAGGAGAGGAGGCAGACCCTCCTGAGTTGCTTGTTTTGCTGATGCCATATGGCAGGCTTGATATTTGGTGACGATAGGATATGTGGGAGGATACCTAGCAGATGTGTCACACAGACTCAGGGTAAGGCAAGGCCTGTGCACTCTCATTTATTCATTTGTTTTCATGTCTGTGCACCACTCCTGCATTCACTCTTTCACTCGTGGAGTCGGCCTGCATTACTGAATGCCTAGGCTAGGATGAATCAGATCCAGCCCCTGCCCTTGGGGGGCCCAGGATGTGATGAGGAGGACCGATCAGAAGCATGTACATTTTAACATGGAAAGTGTCACCCCCGGGGTAATGAGCAGAATGCATAGGCCTCGGGCAGTACTAAGTTCTTGGCCTTGGGTTGTAGCTTGGAGGCCACTGGGAGTCACCTGCAAGCACTTGGCATTATCAGTGCCCTCCCTGCTGCCACCCCAGCCCCCAGTCATGGATGTGATCTTGGCTTGCCTTTTAGGGACCCTTCAGGTGGGACAAAACCCAAGAAGGAATTGGGAATACAGAGACTCACCCTTCAGAAGGGCCAACCCCCAACTTACTAAGGGCAGCTGGCGCCCCCAGCTCCTGTGGTTACTTACTAAGGGCAGCGTTAGGCGGACCACCCCAGGACCACCCCGGCTTCTGGTTACTTTCATGCCCTTAGGCTCCTGTTCTACAAGAGTCAGGGTGTGGATCGTTCAGGAGCCGGCCCACCCTACCCAGGTCCTGGGCTGGAGCAGGCTGCTCCCACCTGTTCTGGGGGTGCCCGCTGTCCTCTCCGAGCCTGAGCAGTTGGCAGCCGGAGAAGCCCAGGCTGTGTGCTGCTCTCTCTCTGCCTCCTTAGTGGGATCATGGACTGAGTGAACCCTGCCAAAGCAGAGAGAGGGACGAGAACTTGATGTTCTTTTTCAGAGTTCAAAAATAGTCCTTTTTGAGTTTTGAGGAAGATCTAGACTTTTTTTAAAAAAAAAATCACATTCCCCAGTGCTAAATTCAGTCTTGCCAGTATCTGCAAAGAAAGAAGCAGCAGCAATGCTGATGTGCTGTTTTCCTCCTTCCCTCACGCCTGGTGACTTGGAGTGTGCAAAGGCAAATGGGGGGAGTCATGGTTTGCTGCCTGGGGCAGAATGGGCTGCAGACCCACCCGGCATTCTGCTCAGCACAGGAGATTTAACTTGGCCCCTCCCCGCCTCCCTGTCTCCTCCTTCCCTCCCTCCCTCCCTCCC